>QEWY01000030.1:0-12757 GCA_006503575.1 Baylisascaris schroederi
GACCAAAATTTCGGTTCTCAACCGCTGCTAGCTTGATCAGTTACCGCCACTATCGAAGGCTCAAATTCCTGGCTATATCTCCATACGCCCACTTAGACGACAGAGAGAATTCACTCCCTCCATAATGGAACGCAAATTGTGCTAAAGACCACCAACGATAGACAGTACGTCCAACGTGGTGTATTAGGATACTCCCCATCCGGTGCAACCTAAGCTTACCCTAACCTCACCGACATTCCTTTCGATTCATCTCAATTAAATTATCCTTGCTCCAAACTTGGACACACATTTTATAATGGGTTTTCTATTGCACTGCATACTGAAGCCGAATGCATTCCACGAGCGTTGCAGTTATCGGCTGCTTGGGATAGATGCGCGGTGCAAAAAAGTAGTGACTGTAAAGAAATTCATATCTATGATGCCGAAGATTTTTCTTAAACGGCACTATAACGTCAGTGCCATCCAAAATAATCGTTAAAAGATGGGGAACTACACTGCTATAAGATTAGAAAAAGAATTTTTTTTTTAGGCAATCAAATGCCAAAATAATAGTCTCCCTCCAAAAAATAATCCCTTGCGAAAAACCTCCTCTAAACAACTTTTTGATAATCTCAAAAATAATTTCTATAGTAAATGGAACCACATGTTTGTTCGGTGCAAACAACCGACGAAAAAAATATTCAAAATCAAAAAAAAAAACGAATATTCGCAATTTTTCAGTGAGCGGAAGATCAGTTGCAGAAATAGGGTAAATAATGAAGGTCGTTTAATGACATCACTTCCAAAATTTTTGTTGAGTTTTGTTGAGCTTCTGAGCCTCCTCCCTCCCGTCCTCCCCTTCTCATTTCCCAACCCTCCTCTTCCTCCCTCTTTCTCTTCCTCTTCCTCTTCCTCTCTTTCCCTCCTCCACTCTCTCTTTCTCTTTCTCTCTCTCTCTCTCTCTTGGATGCAGAAATTTGGAGCATTTTGGCTGCTTTCTGCTGGCAGTTGGCGGCTTGTCAAAGTGATTTAGTCAGGCTAGGCGGTGAATCTAATGCTTACCGGATGATCTCGCTACGCTTGCAACTCCCAATAGCCTTTAAACTGCGCACGCACATGAAAGTGAAATACTTGAAGCTTATGTGATTCAGCCCTTTTATTCAAATTTGTAAAGAACAAAGGCAACAGTACAGCCAATTTACAAGCATCTTTCAAATGAATGCATACAAGATCCAACTGGCAAACGCCGAGAAAAAAATTTGTCACTTAAATATAAAAGTACCGTACACTTTCGACATATGCCCTACAGGTATTTGGCGAATGATGAAAAAGGCGAAGGCTTAGTTGACGGTTCACGAAAGATGGCGAAGCGAGCATTTCAAACAACAGTTCTTTTCTTTTCTTCAGTTTCGTTCCAACGCTCGATTCTTCCTTTGACTAGTTAGATTGCCTAGTCGCAACGCTGTCTTAGTATCCGTGCTGTCCGTATCTCAACTCCGTATCTAACAGGCTCGAAAATCTCGTTACATTCCGGCTTTTTCAAATCTTCTGCAGGGTCGTGAGTCGTTCAGTGTAGTGTTTGGTGTTTTTCTATGGTTCTGCTTGCACTATTCGCTTAGCGTTCTCCCACCTATCAGCAGCAGCATTCGTTCCGCATGTGTTTACGGTTAATCGCCATAATCACCTAGAAAATCTTCATAATACGATTTTTGTAAAAAGAGTCAAGAATCGACTTCTCGCCACTAAAAAAAAAAAGTTCACCAGAACCCTCTACACGTTTCACCATTGTACCTAGCGCATTATATTCCATCCATGAATGTTAATGATGGACATAGCTCATCCACTCATCATATCACATCATGGATATTGCGAAGCTTGTGAGGCAAAAAGACGTGGCTCAATCGCAATGACGTCATCACTCAACAAATCCACAGCCTCCTCCGCTACTTCATGAGACTATTAAGCAAGCAGGCATTTGTGCTAAATAATACTTACAGCCAACCTTTGCTTTCGTTCATGCACCACAAATTGATCACTTGAACGGCACATAAAAAACATTAAATATGTCACGACTGCGCGAGAAATGCGCTGAGTGCAGGTAAAATTCGGATTTCAACAATTTTAAGAAAAGATTATATAATTTTGAGAGGGAAAAATCACTAAACTTCAAGGTCACCGAAGTTTTTCTAAAGCTTTTTTTAATCACTGGAGTTTTTCAACAGACACATAACAACGTCTAGTGCCAAGCAGGTATATAACAACACTTGGCGCCATTTAGTTGCCTTCTCTTGCAACTACTTTCGCCAGTTTTCTAGAAGCCAGCGTGCGCCAACAATGTGTTTTTTTTTACATATTTTTGTCTCAAATGTTCATAAGATCTTTCAACAAAAACAGGTTCTGAAGAAAATCAATAGCAAATAGGACATATTATTGTTTACAATCTCCCCGGTTTATCATCTTTCCTTGTTTTCGTTCTGGCGTACTTTCAAGAGAAGACATGCATTCGGGAATTGAGCATAAATCGCTGAAACTTTTTCAAACAATACCTACAAACGGGAAATAATTTGTGGCTTATTCTGGGTGAATCTATGATCTTTCTGGTGACTTTTGTTGGCAACTTATATGCTCGTTCAATTATCTTTGCATCATCAACAGCCCACTATTAATCGACAAAAGACCATTGTAATCGGTCGGCATTGATTGAATCTTCATAAAAGGAGACTTTTAATCGAGGCAAACCTATAAACCTCAACGGAAGCAGCATGAGCAAAGGATATTAACATATAACGATGGGTTTCTAGACGAGATCAAAGGTTGTGCCCATATTTCAGAACTAAAAATGTAGGAATTCGCAGCTCGTTAAAAACACATGATAATTTGTGAGCTATTGAAGGACTCAATTTATAAGTTGACAGAACTTCATTTTTTCGAAGGTATATGCCTAGATAGAATTCAGAAGAACGGAAGCGAATTTTAGAAACAGCTCCATTTCGAAAAAAAAAACTTTTTTCAAAAGTTCAACTCAATCAAAAGCAAAGTGAAATTTCTAAACCAAAGGATTTGAGCTGTTTTGCAGTTAACAATTCATCAAAAATTTCGGTAAAAAACTCCGCAAAATTGCACTGGACATAGGTGAGTCATGGTCTCACTTGTAGCTTCTTGTTCCTCCCTTCCGCGAACAATGATCCCGATCATGCGCCTCTCATAAAATCTTTCATTGCATTGCAAAATGTCAATATCACACACACTGCTCATACAATATTGCAATGCGTTGCACATGTTAAAAATTGCCCAAATTCACATTCCACAGGAATTTCAATACACACGATGGGATAACACGTAGTTCTTCTTGACTTGACAGTCTCATCCAATCCCATTGAAAACGACATACCATACGGCTTTGCACGTCGTGTAATCCGGTCGAGTATTAAACAAAAAGACAGCATTTTTAATGTATCTTTCAAGTTAACGGCACTAAATAACAATAATAAACAACATCCATCGCTCTTCACTGACAATATGTAAATTATAGATGAAAGAACCCCATTCATTACATGCTAAAAACAAAAAATACGTGGAAAGAAGTGCTCAGAGGCAGCAAGCAATAACAGACCTCTTAACATAACAGTGAAAGTTTCGCCTCTAAGATGAACTTCATTGCAGTAAAATTGGTCGCAGTTACAACGATCGTTCACTGAACCCACGTACCAATACGAATAGGGACTGCCAATTACATATACGTAGCGCGTCGAGCAATACCCCAGGTCGGTCACGGGAGACACCACAATTGTTACATAGCGATTGGCAGATTCATGGCAAACTTCCAATTTTTTTGTTACCACATGTTATGAGATTCTAACAAAGCAGCTGCTAATGAGCTGCTCCACGCACAGAACCGTATGTGGCAGCGCTGAATCACGTCATATGACGCAAAACTTATTTGCATGACGTGCAATGGAGCCTCTTCCCATAAAAATGACATTTTCCCGTATGACATTGGCGCACATCGCTAACAGAACTTGTCATTTGATCGGCTTCATTATTTGCTCCTCTTGAACTGAAACCCATCAAACGTGTTCATGATTTTTTTCTTTGAACTAAACCCATCAAATGGGTCAATGGGTCATCATTCGGCACACATCATAATCATCAGTCATGAAAGCACAAACACTCTGCGCATATGAGCAACAAACAGAATGACGATGGAGTGGCATTGCACTCTGTTACGAAATCAAAGTTGAAATACTTCGCAACAACAGCCCTTCATATGCCACTAAGTTAATAAATACGGGCTTGAGGACAAGGCGCAGAATCCATGCGACAAATGACGAATTAACAAACGTTAATTTCTCTGAAGGCAATGCGTAAAAACTTGAAAAAGGGATCAATTTTATTGTCGTTCCGAATGCGTCAATATGCATGAAATTAAAGAAAATCTCATACATATCGATTAATTTTGAATCCCATCTTGTACATCTACAGTACCGCTGCTGTGAATACTTACCTACGACTAGTAGAAAAGCATCAAGGAAATACTCAGAACACTTGATTCCTGCTTTCTAGATCATCAAAAGAACCTCGCTAATGCATAACAAGCAGTAGGCCGTATCCGTGACGTGATCTTTCGCGCTAATTTGGATCAACCATCGCACAAACATATCAGAAATATTGTAAGAAAACAAGGATGCCATCACATCAAAAACTGTCATACTTTTCCTACAGTACTTGAGCTCATAACTAGTATAGTGCAGTACTGTACAGTGCAAACTAGAGAACAGTTTGATTTTTTAAAGGGTTGCAAAAGTGCAGTGCTCTACCAATTTTTTTGGGAGAAATTGCAAACTGATCGCATTACTTTTCAGCTATATAATTACATTTGAAATGTATCACAGTTTGTTATAAATCCAGAATAAGTACATCTACTCCACCTCTTCAGTTTCGAATTTCAGCGTTCCATTCTAGTGCATCTCCATCCACTGACACTTGAAATAGATGAAGTATTTGTTTTAAAATGCGGAGCCAAATTTTGCATTTCAAATCTTCGATAACATCAACAGATAGGCAGGATTATTTTATGTTGATGTTTTTGTTTCCGTAATTTCTCTGCTTTAAGGCACTCGTCTCCTTTTCCCTTATTTTAACTTTTATTCTATGCTCTTTCAGTGGGAGGAAACTCAGACCTTCAAACTTCGTAAACAAACTCAAAGTATTTATTATCTTTGCAGCTCGAATCGTTTAGCATTGACCAACGATAATTTTCTCACATTGCGCATATTTCCTTCCAACGAATGACTGCACTTCAAAAGAAACATATTTGCTTGCTCGTTTCATTTTATGCTTCAAATAACGTGTGCGTTGAACCGTGGTCTCTCAATGAACAGCCTCTTAAAAACTGCACATATGTGAAAAACGAATGGCAGTGAATGTGCGTTGTCGCGACGAGCGCACAGTGCTAAGGGCACTGTGCACTCGTCGCGAAAACATTCCTATGAAGACGTCGCAAGAATTCAAAATTTCTTGCGACGTTGTTCCCAGTGTCGGCCGATGTTTTGAGATCGGCTGAAACTGGGAACGAAGTCCACTAAGCAGCCCCAGCCGACTAGTGGGCATTGGCGTGTAAAAGAGGGGACTGCTGCCCCTCGAACCATCGTATTCCAACGTCTTGCTCATCGTATTCCGATGTCGCCTCTATTTCGACCACTTCGACTAAATTAACTCTCGTTTTGGTAAGTCGGCTTGCATTCTAATTATTAGCTTTTGAGGCTACATGCCTAATGAGCTACGACAAATGGCACTTATGTCTTGCTTGTCTTTATTTAAAAAGCGCATTTCTTTCTTTCCAGCGTCGCAGGATCGATGTCTTCAGATTCTTTTGAAACGAGTGGCCCTCAAGCTACGATTCTATACCCCAACCTATGTGGATATTTTACCAACCGATTTAAGGAGGTTACAAGAGTCACACAAGTAGCGAAAGTCGACAGTACGCATCAGTTTAAGTGCATTACGACATTCTTTTCAATATACTTGAAAAATCGCTGCTTATGCGCAAAAGACGATCCTTTCACAGATTTAGCAGTGCAGATGCCGATATTCCACGAACAATTCCTCAGAAACTGTTCGATTTATGTTAGCTCACGTGGCTTATGAAATGTTGTTGAAATAGAATGAAATGGCTCATGCTCCACTGGAACGTTAAGCTCAACCTGAGCACTATGAAAGTTGAGCGCTTCCACATATACAGGCTTTGCTACTAACAAACCCCTCCTGGATATCATTCACCACTTTAACCGCGCCTATCTCGCAGGTACTCAGATAACGAGGAATCATCCACCAAATTTCTTATTCTTTATTATTTATTAATCTTATATTTTTCATAGGCTTTTATTCACTTGCGAATATAGCGACTGACTGACTAAATCGCTAGAACACATAGCGGTATAATAACTAGGAAAATGAGTTTTTTGACGCCGAGAAATTCCAATGCATGCCTGCGGGTTCAAATTGATGGCTCAAGTTGATGGACACACTCGTTTCCTCCAACATATGTAGAAGGTGAAAAAAAAAGACTACGATTAACATGCTAATGATTTCGTGCAGCACAGATTTCCGCATAAAAGCTTTGATATACCTTTCAGGTGTAAATTTTGAGGTTGGCGCCGTCTATCAGAATATTCCATAACAGTTTTTTTGGTGTTTTTAACCAACACCACAAAAGTCGACAACATTGTGAAAAAGATGAGCGGAGATGCTGAAATGGTGGGAACCTGCACAATATTCATATGCCAATAGACAGAAAATTTTGTTCGATGTTCGGGACAAGGAAGGGGGCTGGCTGTTGGGGTGGGGTTGGACATAGGAAGGCGAACTGGAAATGTCTGCTAGAAGACGCTTATTGCTGACTTGCATGCGAAAGGAGGCAGTAGTGATGAGGCTCAGTAACGCTAAGCCTGATTTTGAAACCACAGCGTTCCAGCGAAGAGGGGCTTTTGCAGTTAAAATGGACGTTTTAATTTATTTTAAATATAACTCAAGTAAAATAAATTTTAATTTATTTTAAATATAACTCAAGTAAAATAATTTATTTAAATTTTAAATATACCTCAGTTTCAAATATTGTTTTTGGATATTTTCTTATCATAGCTTTCATTGGACCTGATAAAAGAAATATTTTATAAGATGAGAAATGTCCCACCTTAAGCAAAGTTTACCGAACAAAAAGTTCGGGCTTGAATGTATAAATCCTCTGCGTCCGTTTGTTCGTGCATGTTAATTTGATGGCTACATTGACATCATTGCTTATCATTTCAAAACAATTAAAGGTGCGCTGGATTCGTGTCATAGTGCCATTCTCAACATCAGACTTTTCCAGAGTTTCAGGTCCCATCTCCCTCGCAGTAAGAAAAGGAGGTTTGATAGCTTCTGACCTCTTAGCAATGGAGAGTCGACTCTTCAGATTTTCCTTTTACCATTTTCATTACCCTAATTCGCGTAAGCAACTTCACAACAGCGCTTCGTATTGCTGGCTGGGCTCCTGAACTGAAAATGCACCTAACCAGCAATATGACGTTAGATATCTCGCGAACTATTGGGAATAAAGAATAGGCTCCTCATAAGCCTTTGCGATCAGATGACGTCTCACGTTTCGGCGCACCTCAGGAATTTCACCTGATCACAAAAATAGTCTGTTTCAGATAATATTTTGATGATAATGCTTTTATGCGAAAAGGGAATAGCTTTAGTTTATGCATAACGCGACTGCTTTAGTTACGCTATTCGGATACCCACGACATATGCCGCCAATTATTTTTGTCCATTAGCAGAGTGGACAGCTCCATGGGTGGTCTGATTACAATTTTCAACAAGAATACGCAGATAATAAACGTGCACCCAAATACGAGTGGTGTATGTCGGCAGCTAATATACAGCACAAGAGCAGGAACCAATCCCGTTTAAGCATAAACTTGGGTCATTGCCAAAACAGCTTTGCAGCTTATGCAAAGAGCTAGACGAAACTATTTCGTAAGGTTGTTTTTGATAGAATATTGTAATCACCTGCATAAGAAATTCTGTGCCAATCGCCTCGCCTACTAAAAACTAAACGTTGTGTTACACTGAATGCACATNTCCGGTAAATATTGATGTGATTGTTGTTCCTTTCATTTCGCCATTTCAACGCCTCTATCGACACTTTTTTTTCTATGCTGATTTACGCGCACTTTTGAGAGAAAGTAAGAATGCCTCGCCATGTTGTTTGGTAATTTAAAGAGGTTCACTGAATCTGTGAATATACTACTATCAGGCGAATAGCGTTGATGCCTTAGTTATTAGGTGCTGAGTTTCACCAAATGGCCTTCTGAAGTGGGTTCCTCCCACGACTGCGAGATGACATCACGCCGGTAACACATCTACGCGCGTCTAAATTTCTTACCGCGAGAAAGTTATTGGAGATGCTAAGCGATCCTTAGGCGTCGAAGCATCGAGATGGTATACCAAACATGAAAGTCCACTCGCCCATTATGCACCGCCTAGTTCGACTGTGTCGAGTCACACACTATCTTCCAGTTACTTAAAGGAGCATCGAAACCGCGATAGAGCAAAAGGATACCGTTAAACCCATTATTTCAGGCCGGTAAAAGTGGGTTCAAATTAAGCTGGCTACAGATGAAGCAAGGGAATTCGAAGATATAATCCTATTCCATACAATTATTCACACCAAAAATACATGTGTCCGGATCAATGAATGTCTCAACAACATGCGTCCTCAGAAAGCACCGCACGCAAGAAAGACCGTGCAGGCGTTCGAAATACAAAACTAAGAAAATTAATGATCCATTAGAAGTGAGCCAAAAGGAGAGGTGGCCGAGGAAACACTAGCAAAATGTGGTCTGCACTTGGATTCGTTCAATAAAATTCGTCTTCTTCAAACGGGTATGTAGTATCCCAACGTAAGTGAGTGAGGAATTATCTTTATGAACTACACAGTTCGACAGTGTCGTTTGCATTTTTTCTATACTTTGTTAGCCTTTTATTCTTTTGTTGATCCTTTTTGCGTTAGCGTGCACTTTCCTCTTATGCGATTGCCAGGTTGCAGACTTTGCATATATGATTTCAGAATAGAATATGGATTTTAGAACAGAGTAATAATAACATTTTTTGGATCAGGTTAATAGTAATTTTGCATTGAACTGGAGGCGCACAGATCGCGCAGGTAACTCCTAGCAAAACGGCCTAATTACGGCAACGACGAGGCCTGTGGCCAACCATGTTCTCATATACACTCTCCCGAGCTGCGCATAGTAGTTCAACTACTACAGAGAAGGTCCGTCTGACCAATGTGCATCGTACTTGTAAGAACCTTAACAGGTTCTGCAGGCTGCAGTGACATCGCAACTACAGCGTGGATCTCTAAATAATAGTTGTAGAACAGTAGTGAGCGACCTATCATTCTAAACAAAACTGTTGACTCTAGCAAAAATATCTTTACTGCCGTCCAAGGTAAGGTCCTGCTCAACATGTCCGACCTGTCTCGCTCGGCGGCTTTTGCATGGAAGTGTTGTCCGTTCTGTACATTACAACTTGAAAATTTCCAACTCATTTTATTTGTTCTATCATTGGAAAATACGACCTTAATCAATGAGGCCAAATTTTCTAAAAGACTTGCGTTGTTCAACTGTTTTAAAAAGTTTCAACTCATTTTGTCCGCTAAAAAACTTTTATCAAAAAACTGCTAGTGACCTGAAGAATCGTTCGATGGCTTGCTCCATTTGGGAACAAGTTCATAATCTCTATGCAGTTGGCGTCAAAAGCTGTTTGGAAAAATGACTAGATTATGTAGTTTTCAAAAAGACAATTTCCATGATAGTAGCAGCAAGAAATTCAAATGCAAACGAGTTCATTTAGATCGCTGTTAAAGAGGTGTAGTTGTACTTCTAGTGGTAAATAACAACTCTCCGCTGATGGTTCGTTTGACTGTAACGCTAATTTCCCATCTTCTTCGGACTAGTTGATAAATAGATTCACACAATGATTAAGTGGCCAGATTTACGCTCCGAACATGCCCTAAAATTGGAAATAAGGAGAGGAGAAAGTGAAGATACTCTGATTCCATTGCAAAGAATGTGTAAAAAGCTTAGTTACAGATCTTTCCGAATCGGGCTACGAGCTTACCGACGAAGTGAAAGAGTTCCGCAGCAAGGTGAACGCGTTTCAGTCAAATACCGACAGCGTTATGGAAATACTGAATGAGGTTTTATTTAAACGATATTCGATTCCGCATCCAACTTCATTATAATACTTTCCAGCTAGACTTTTTGGAGAGCATTGACAATATGTTGCTGGTGATGGTGTGATCGCCGATCTATCATTCCCCTGCAGCTTCGCAGATGAAAGTCAAATAGACCGCAATAAGCGAACGAAATTCTATGACTTCTGAAATGTGCCAATATAAGTGCTATAAATCAGTCCCGCATGTCTGCCGTGTTATGTACGAGTGAGACTACTTTTTTTAGGGATGAGCACCAGCAAACGTGAGGAGAGAAAGCCCCAACATGTCACAACCTCAGAACTGTCTTATTCTCCGAACACTGCTTCATATATTCAACCAAGATGTAAAGAAGTTCACTTCTCCTTCCCCTCCCCCAATCATGCAGACTTACAGCTTTGTCTTCACATTCACTGAGGACAGATTCGCAAGAGCACCGCAGATGCGGAAAAACCGCGAATAAAAACTTTAAGCCTCCAAATTTTAACATTAAATGCTATTACATCAAATTCCAGAAGACAAAAATTGAATGGTGTATTGTAGTGCAACGACTTATTTTACAGGTTTATTATATCACTATCAACTATAAGGGTTAGCACTCATATAGGAAGAGAGGATCAGTACAGCACGCATGCAATCAAAGTGTAGAATTCAGCTAGTTGCAGTGTCTTTAAAGTTCACAGAACAGTTATATATAATAGAGACATAGAAAATCGGCAGGAAATTGCAGCATGACAAAGACCTCATGATATTAGAGATCTTACTGCGTCAGGAATTGTTTAAAGTATCTCACACACTGCAAGCCATGTTTTGATGCGAATGTTCTCTAAATGAAAAAATAGGCTTCACTAGACGTTCAATGTCAAAGAAACTAAGTTGCAAAATAGTTGGTTGGAAAAGCTGACAGTCCTACAAAGGATATATGCGCTGTACGTTAATTCGTCCAGAGACCTGCAGAGTGCTTGGCACAAAAACATTGTCGCGTTTTTGTAAAATTTAACATCTAATGATAAAATTATTTACTTATATGTGACAAAATTCTAAGAAATCATGATAGGAAATTTGAAATAATCAAATCCGCAAATATGGAGGGAAGACAGCAGCTGTGGCCTCAGCTGATGACCGCAGAGAGGAGGTTGTCCGTAGAAAAGTTCTGGATAGTCATAATTCTTAATCCATTCGTCGTGCACACAAGCAAACCCACCTTGGAATAATCACCCCGAACCCAACTAAATCAGGCCATTTTGCAAAACCATGAAATTTTGCTTTATCTTACACTCAACGATAGGCGGATCCCTCCAAGATTCCGCGGTCTAGATCAGTTTGCAGTTTTTCGCACATGCTAACACAATGGGTATCAAACAGTGAGAGTTTCTATGAAAGAAGCGGAGAGAAGAAGCAATTTCGATAGACAAAAAATATTGTAAATTACCCGTCGCAGAAAAAATTGAGACTTCAACTGTCAAGTGGGGACCAATTTACCACCTCATCATCCACTAAATTTTATCTTCGACTTTTTCTCCCACCCTTTTTCTTTCACATAATCTTCCTCAAGCCAGCAGCAACCTCAACCCAGACTCAAACTTTGTCCTGCTTGACCCTCTCAGCTGGGAAATGATTAATCATCTGTAATCGAGCGTGCCATTGTTAAACCATTGCTTACAATATTCTGTAGCTGTTAGAAACTCTTAATGATAAGATGATGTACGCCATAACGATCGTAAAGTTTTAAGTTCGCAAAAATGGTCGACAGCGAGAAACTTCGTGCAATGTCTTCCCGGAATGCTTTGAAAGCGGCTGACAAACAAAATTTGTAGGGTGTGCACTGCAATGAATGCATCGAAATTTTAGCTGATACGATCTTCTTTTCTCGTCAAAGTCATTCCTCTAATTTAGCTACTCATTTAGTGGACCAATTTGAAAGCTGCCTTAGGATGTTGCAGATTATCCCGCCGATTCTTATCACTCCAGTTTCAGTGTTTTTATTTAATACTATTGGACAATAGGCATGACAGTACTACTGCTCATCGTTTTCTATATAAATGAGCAGCACTGAAACATATGCAACGAAAGTTCACGACTAAGGTTTATCTAAGCAGAAAAATTTTTTCAGTTAAGCTGCAAACTGAAAAAGCATTGTTGGATATTTGATTTCAAAAACTTACAACTTTTATCTACTTTCGTCGATTTGCGAATCTTCAATTACTCATTAATTCTGTTCAAGAATGTAAATACTGCTATATTTTCCTCAATAAAGAAATGTTGAATATAGCTTTTTTTAATTGAGAGCTTATTCTGAAGCCCACAAAAATAACGATTCTTTCTTCTACTAGAAAACTGCTTGAAATAAAGATTCATTGTGAATAGAAAACACATTCTCGATTGGAGAGCAATAGAAAGCATCTCTTGTTTCTTCTCGCCGTAAGCAGAGATGCACAACTTGGCCTCTGAATTGTTTGCTAATAATCGATGCTTTCTTCGGTCAATATCATTGCCCATATATTCTCATCAAACATG
>QEWY01000031.1:0-14556 GCA_006503575.1 Baylisascaris schroederi
AATGGAAAATTAATATTCGATTTATGGATTTTATTCCCATCTCAGCGAACCATTACTGCTTATCATGAATTCCTTTTGCCTTTGAATATCAAACGCTCAAGAGCAGAACTAGTGAAAAAATACGACTTCGCAATATCTGAAATTCTGAAATGCTCCACAAACCTGACAGTTCAAGTTTGACAGCTTGTTACGGAAGTTATTTTGGAAGAAGTTAAAGAAGTTATACCCATATGCGTTTCTTACTCGTGTCTCTGCTCCTGTGTTTTGTGCAAATTAGCATAATGAACGTTTCCTAAGATTAGGTGGCTCGGTTTCTTAATTTGCATGGTGCACGTGATAAATGAAACCTATGATGTGATGAAAAGGCAAATGAAACCAATAATGTTATAATTGAAACCTATAACGAGGCATCGAAAAAGGCAATAGTCTGCTGTCTATTGTCCTATGTCGATGAAACTAAATAAGACGAAATTGATTTACCCACTATTCTTTGCTTATTTCTTTCTAAGTTGCTTATATGTAAACATGCATAATTCATGCATTCATTTGCGTACTCATGCAATTATGTGGGCGTTGTGTTGATGTATATCTTCATTGTTATGTGCAAATTTGTTTATTCGTGTGAATGAAGACGATGTCATTCAATTCACTCCAATAAACGTATATGAACAAATTTAGATGATAGAGTGAGCAGTATTCAACTTTCATACTTGGTTGAAATATGAGAGCCGATAAAATTACAAAGCAATAATTCTGAACGATAAGTTCAGAGATCGTTTAGTACAAGATTGTTCTTCCGCTTAATAATGTCATAATTGTCCGTGAATGTTTTCGCTTATTGCGCTTATTTTATCCTTCACTCTCAATCAGCCCATCGTTAATTTCACTCATAAACCCGTTCACAAATGCATATATATCCCTAGGAATATTCAACAACAGATGCTATTAAATATGTGATTAACCAGCACAGTCAACGAGCATTTGAGATCGCTATTCGTATAACTAGTGAAATTTTGAAAACTTTAAAGAAATACAGGCATTCTCGAGTAATGCGTCATGCATGTAAGAAAATCAGAATCTGATGGAATACATTTTGCGAGCAAATTGGTAGTAATGTGAATGCCTCGCTCTTGCTGGAGGCCATTCGAAAGGATCATCGAAGTGATTTCAGTGAAACCTATGATATCGTTTAAGCACGGTTTCAAACACCGAATTATTGTTAAACAACTTTCATTTGCACAACGTTCTGTGAAGAATTTTGAGGCAGGATTTGTAACTTGGACTACATTGGTCTTTAAAATATTTTCTGAATACCCTCGGGTGAAATATCTCTACGAACGCCCCCACAGTATGTATTTCTGAGTGCACTTAAGGGGAAACACTCAAGAATGTGCTCGCATTATGCCAAAAGCCTTGGTGAAATGTTGAATACAGAGATAAAAAATAGGTTTGGAATGGAATATGCAAACTGCATCGTCTCCACACAATTCAAGTGGATTGAGTGTCAAAGTTCAAGTCAAGTGATGCTAAAATCTACAACTGCTATTCATTTAGCCAATCAACGACCCCGTTTGAATCATCCTGTAGAATTTTTTAATCGACAGTTGGTGCCAGAGCAAACGGCGTGCTTTACGTCGTCAGTAAAATGTCTTCAGATCCCTAGCAAACTGTTCGAGATGTCGTTTACTTCAACTGACAACAATAGCCGCCTAAGAATGATAACCTGCAGAGCACTGCTGAAGATCGCGCAGCTTGTAAAGAATTTTCTCCTCGCCTTTATTCTGAACTTTAGATCGCCACAGCAGTATTTGAGTGGCAGAATGATATGGTCACATCCCAACTTTCCTGATAATGTTCACACTAAACGCCCCTGGCATAACCTAACTGAAATACTACTATTTGAAATTTTTTGGCAAAGATGAGAATCCAGTCGTTCTCACAAGGTACTAGTCAGGGAACAGTTGAGCAGCTAGGCAAGGAACCCTATATATTCAGTCAGATTAAGAACGCTTATGGCAAGCAAAAGCACATCCCTTGAAAATTTTTTAAGCTCCTAACAAATTAAGGAAGTTGAACTTTACGAATAATCGTTTTTTGTTGAATGCGATGGCGATTTTTTCCGTTAGGGATTTACAGAGTTTTACATCTAGAGATGACTAATCTCGGTATATGAGAGACTTCGTTCGAATAACATTATCAGTGGGTCGGTAGTAAATGAGAAGTTTTCTTGATTAAATTGGACAGCACATCGATAGAACCAGCAGAACTGGTATTTTTTCAATCTTTGCCAGCATTAATGAAAACCGCTCCAAGTTTTTGTTTGAAGGCGCTTCAGCACTAAATCAGATTTCATGGTCTATAATAGAAACACTGAAAAAATAATGTGCTAGCAGTTCACATTTCCTTTCGCCCTTCCCCACAGGAGAATCGCTCTGCAACTTCGAAGCACAAATAGACACGGATGGATTGAAGTAATTTGAACCTTCCAACTGCATACGCATAGTATATGTGCTGACTTGCACCAAGCGTGCCTTTAATACAATTTTTTTCAGCTTATTACATTTCCTCTGGGATTTAGCAGCGCAGCTCCAAGGTTGGTGGTCAAACACCAACCTTGGAGCGCCTGGTGTAAAGAAAATTTTTCTTTGTCCCATGTCACAGCAAGTAACTTGAACCTTCTGCCTCCCACTTCCAATCTTTTTCAGTAGTGCGCAATGACCATCTTTTCACTCAAACAATTCGAGAAGAACTCATTATATACTTATATTTGTATAATTCTGGCAGCCCTGATATGTAAATTAATAGTGATGTGGTCGCTGATTGTCGCCGCACGAGAGCTGCCCGTCCAACTATCCTTCTGGACCCCGATTGAACTGTCGCGCCGTTTTTATAGCGTTGTTGAAAATCGTCGTTCCCATCCACATCCGCTGGATATCTTGATTTCGATGTTTTCGTTTAGCAGTTGTCGAAGTGTGTTGTGAGAGCATTTGAAGTCTTAGTCACATTGTTTTGTCTTTCGGCGCTCATGAAGAATTTGGTTCGAAGATCGCTTCGACGCTGATCAGACATAGCGAACGAAGTCAACAACAAAAGAAGGTCTGTCAAGATTAAGGCCCACAGCTAACAAAACAGCTTCAGATTAATCGATTTCGACTCTGATGATGCAGAAGCCAGGTTCATAATCGTTGAATAAAATCAGCTTGAAAATCACGAAGCTGGCTTCTTGAACGAATATTAAGCTTTTAGTTTTCAAAAAGATCATAAATTGGGGAACTGAACTTCCCGTTGATGCAAGAACAACACATTCACTTGAAAACTTTCAATAGAAAGGCCGAGAATTGTCGCCTATCCATCAGCGTTGAAAGAACTTATGAAACTTAATTATGAGTGTTTGAGAATTAGAAGAAATTCCATGCATTTCACAGCAGTCATTTTTTTGTATCTCTCTGACCCGGCTTTCAAAAAATACACCTTATGGGTTTCTGCCTATTGGATTGATTGAAATATGAATAGACTGATTCATCAGGTGAAAGCAGTGCAAGAGCAGATGCGGTAGAAGCCCATAAAGCATGTTTCCTTACTTGTTTCTGTCCAATTGTCGTCTAATTAGCTTTAGTCTCCTTCATGTTTTTTTCATTCGCCTTACTCTTACTTTCTGATGTGCAAATTATAATAAATCAGGCTGTTTTGAATTGTAGTTCCGTGGGCTAAAAATATGACATCACCCCAGCATTATTGCACTCTGAGATACTAACGATGCAGTAGAAATACTTGACTGGAGTGGAATGAAAAAACTTGGCTGTTATTTGCTCTGGTGAGAAATCTGGTCAAAAATCTTGTCAAAGAGATCAAAATCACATCAGAGAAGGTTCACTGCGAACGGTATTTGAAAACATTCGCTAGATTTTATCTAAGGAATCGCCGAATAAAATGTATAGCTAATCAAATGAATGCGTTCACGCACAACTCGCTGCACTTCTTACAGTTCATATTTATGCGTTTTTTTTTTGCAGTACTACGCTGAATAGCTTAATCAACGAAACCGAAAAGATCGAATTGTATTTCTCGATTGAGTTTGTCGGCCAAAGAGCAAATAGTGAGAAAATAACAAATTTAACTAATGGTACGAAAATATTACGATGAGAATCCGATAATTTAGGAAAATAGCTGAAGTCACTGAAAATAGAATCATGAATTCTATTGGTTAAATGCTCACTTCTGGAGAGTCTCGAAGCTGACAGTGATTCTTCGAGCTCAAGAATAGCTAAACATTTTTTAAGGTGCAATGAAATTTATGCGCTTTTTAATTCGGTCAGATGTTTGTTGCATATCAGTCGACTAATAGAACAACGAATTTTGCCTAAAAGATTTGTACCGTTGCTACCGCCAATTACGCAGAAACGCATTATTTAACATTATTAATTTTGTAGGTAATTTGTGAAAGTTGCAGGTCAGCTGGAAGAAATGCAGAGATGGATACCACGCTAGTCAACCCATTGTAATTACTAATTAGATTTCGGCGCCGTCGGCTAAACTTTTAGAGGCGATACCGTCCCGAACGAGAAAGCAATGTGAGGACACCTCCCCTCTGATCCTTCAATTACTTCAATGCCTTCGTCTTGAAACAAACCCTTTCCATGAGGTTATTTGATCGTTGTTGTATGTGGTATTGCTGAAGATATCAATTAAGGAAAACGCGATTCATTGTAAGCTAATGCAAGATTTCTATTTCAACTATGGAAAAGAGTCATTTCGAGATGTCAATAATTTGTGACATGTGCACTCTTTGAAGTGTATGTGGAATAGACAAAGTCATATATAAACGAATGGCCTAACGAATATGACTGCAAAAAGCTTACGCACTTCGTTCCAATCTTTTCGGCACCCATTACATTAGTGGTTGCTCTTAGCGCCAAAGGCTTTCACGAACACCTTACAATTCTGTTGATGAATATGAATTACATAGGCAACTAGACACTCGTATTGATTTAGTGAAAATTAAGCAATTCATTGGTCAAGAATGCCAGAACAGATGGATGGAATACAATCGTTAGCAGTTTTTTTCAGCTTTCATAAAATACATAGAAAAGAAAAATAAATTATGCAAAATAAGTTGCTCCCATTGAATTGATCACAATGGGTGCACAAATCTTCTATGAAAAAATTTGCTCTCTTCTGAGCCATTCGGAATTAAATAAATATCGGATCGACGTTCAAAGCACACAAATTTCGCTGCGCCTTTAAACATCTAATTAAGCTCCCTAAATGAAGGGAATCAATGAGTGCAAACGACGCGATAACAACTTGCAGATGTGAGAAGAAAAAAATGCATGGAGAAGTTGAAAATAGCTCAAAATGTGCAAAAATTTTTGAATTTTAAGATTTTGCATGTTTCCACCATGACCATAACTTTTAATATTTGCTTGAAATTGTCAAAATCTCTCAATGCCTCTAATATTCGTTTTTTGCCTCATTGCTCATATGTCCAAAACTGGCAAATAAGGTGGGTAAAGATTTTAATATATTTTTCAGCAAAGTTTTTTGAAGCGTTAAACAATGCCAAAATGCAGAAGCAATCAGCCCAACTTCAAAAAGCGCTTAGCGGAAAGAGCTTTCCGGTCGGATACGACAGAAATGCTTCATAGAATTGAAAAATGCAGCGCTACGAACAGTCTTAGCAAAGTTCCCACTGCGACTTAAACATTTGATGCAGAATAGCAAATGCCAATCATGAACATTTTACATACAAATNATTTTTGGAGAGTCTCGTTTACCTAAGCTGACAGTGATTCGTCGAGCTCAAGAGTAGCTAAACATTTTTAAAGGTGCAATGAAATTTATGCGCCTTTCAATTCGGTCAGATGCTTCTTACATACCAGTCGACTAATTGAACAAGGAATTTTGTCTAAAAGATTTGTGCCATTGCTACCGCCAATTACGCAGAAACGGATTATTTTACATTATTAATTTTGTAGGTAATTTTTCTGAAAGCTGCAGGTCAGCTGGAAGAAACGCAGAGACGGATACCATGCTAGTCAACCCATTGTAATTACTAATTAGAGTTCGGCGTCGTCGGCTAAATTTTTAGAGGCGATACCATCCCGAACGAGAAAGCAATGTGAGGACACTTCCCCTCTGATCCCTCAATTACTTCAATGCTTTCATCTTGAAACAAACCCTTTCCATGCGGTTATTTAATCGTTATTATAAATCATCTTGCTGAAGATATCAATTAAGAAAAATGCAATTCATTGTATGCTAATGCAAGATTTCTATTTCAACTATGGAAAAGAGTCATTTCGAGATGTCAATAATTTTTGACACGTGCTCTCTTTGAAGTGTATGTGAAATAGACAAAGTCATGTATAAACGAATGGCCTAACGAATATGAGTGCAAAAAGCTTACGCACTTCGTTCCAATCTTTTCGGCACCCTTTACATTAGTGGTTGCTCTTAGCGCCAAAGGCTCTCATAAACACTTTACAATTCTGTTGATGAATATGAATTATATAGGCAACTAGACACTCGTATTGATTTAGTGAAAATTGAGCAATTCATTGGTCAAGAATGCCAGAACAGCTGGATGGAATACGATCGTTAGCAGTTTTTTCAGCTTTCATAAAATACATAGAAAAGAAAAATAAATTATGCAAAATAAGTTGCTCCTATTGAATTGACCACAATTGACGCACAAATCTTCTATGAAAAATTTGCTTTCTTCTGAGCCATTCGGAATTAAATATATATCGGACCGACGTTCAAAGCACGCAAATTTCGCTGCGCCTTTAAACATCTAATTAAGCTCCCTTTGCGTTTGATGGATTAGTGTCGGTTATCGGGTAACAGCTTACCCAAGCCGTATATCGTATCTATCAGACTTCAATAAATGCAGTTTCATTTAATTGGTAAGTTGTATAATCGACTCAGGCGGAGAAATGTAGAATCAGCAGAAGGGCACACATGCCTTCTTATGAGCATACACATAGACAAAACGTTGCTGTAACGCTGGATTGTAAAGCGAAACTGCAAAACTAATAACTAATATAATATAGTCACATTCTAAACAAGCGGTGCAAAGAAATGAAGAGTAAATCCTGTGTAAGATAATGGTGAGTATTCGAGGAAGACGAGAAGATTTAGTAAGGAAAACAGTGCAACGGGATCAATGAATGCACGGTCGAAGTGAGAATGCTTTGCATGCACTTGCAAAGGGTCATTATTCAATGCGATACAACTATGCACTTTTTCGAGAATTATTATTAGAAATCTGGGATGTAGTACTTTTGCTGATACACTAAACAGCATATAAATATGGCAAAATGAAAACTGAGCTACTAACTTGTGTTCTTCTATGATGAAGAGATCTTTAATGAAGGGAATCAATGAGTGCAAACGACGCGATAACAACTTGCAGATGTGAGAAGAAAAAAATGCATGGAGAAGTTGAAAATAGCTCAAAATGTGCAAAAATTTTTGAATTTTAAGATTTTGCATGTTTCCACCATGACCATAACTTTTAATATTTGCTTGAAATTGTCAAAATCTCTCAATGCCTCTAATATTCGTTTTTTGCCTCATTGCTCATATGTCCAAAACTGGCAAATAAGGTGGGTAAAGATTTTAATATATTTTTCAGCAAAGTTTTTTGAAGCGTTAAACAATGCCAAAATGCAGAAGCAATCAGCCCAACTTCAAAAAGCGCTTAGCGGAAAGAGCTTTCTGGTCGGATACGACAGAAATGCTTCATAGAATTGAAAAATGCAGCGCTACGAACAGTCTTAGCAAAGTTCCCACTGCGACTTAAACATTTGATGCAGAATAGCAAATGCCAATCATGAACATTTTACATACAAATCCGAAAAAAAGCTCTCTTTTGAGCTGTTTTTTTTTTTTGCTTATCAATTTCGACTTCTTGATCATCCTTCCACTAACATTGTGACCATTCGTATTTTTAATTCATCCAACTGACCAAATCGCTTACCCAAATATCAACAATCAAATAAATGCTCTATGTCGCATTATTTAATAAGAACAAAATTATTGCAAAAATCGCATTTAAAATGCATTCTCACACGGCATCCCATTGTAAAAAAGAATAGCTTGCAGATTAAACGGTCTCTTTAAATGTCAATCTGTCAAGCAAATGTGTTGAATTGCACAGATATTGCAAAAGGAGCCATTCAAAAATCAACTGTCATAAGTTTCATGACTCTTAATGCAAATTTGCAAGAATACGCGTGGGTAAAGATATTTCCCTGATATAACTCGTCACATAAAGAAGATAATTTCTTTGAGCATACAGAATAAGTAAAAATGATCTAGTTAAAGAGATCGTTTCAAACGGAATTCGCATTTATCTCTTTACATTACAGAGAGAGTGTAAACATTAGAAATGAGCAGCTATATAAAGAGGATGCGCAAGCTCGAGTGGAACGTCGGGGAGAGCTAGAAGGAAATGCAAGCCAAAAAAAGACTGCAAATCCCTAAAGGCTACATCAAATCAGATGCAATTTTCTAATGACAGGATTCAAGAATTCCCTCTATTTTGATAAGCAGTTTAGTAAGTGTACACATCAATGAAATCGACATCGCGATTTGATGAGCAACGACAGTCGATTAGTGCTCGCAGCATCATATTTCGAAACGTCGTCAAATCATATCTTCAAAGGGAGCATTTGAGTCATCACTGCCAGCCTCTTCAAGAATCCAAAAAAACACTCTTAACGGAAACCATAATTGAACAATTCCCAGTCGCATATTTGCACTAGCGAAGTGCCTAAAGATAAGATGTCATTATATATGTATCCTTCCTTATATGCGTGCGTATACGTGTCTCCGTCTTCGAGCAACTTCAACTCGAGAAAGGCAAAGTCTTGAAATGCAAAGTTCTTAGAAGTATTATTCACAGCGAATGCATCCACTTAAACGACAGTGCAAGTAGATCCATCGACTCCCAGTGGGCTCACGGAGACTTCAATGCGCCTAATTTAGTCGGAAAGAACGAATAGATTGCAATTGATTTACGTAGGTGGCAAGCTGGGTTAAAAGATAGAGCCATCGATGCGTAGGCACATTTTTTCCCCGCAATTTGCAATTTTTCCGCGAAGCGAACATCATATTAACTTCTTTAGCATCTATCTTCATCAGTTTTCTCCATTTGCTTATGAGTGTTCGTTTTTTTTCGTTCGAAAATAAATTTCCTCCATTGTTCGATGTTTTCAGCGGCATTCCAAGAAAATTCCGCTTTTTGGAAAAAAATGGTAACTGTTAGTCTCAAAAGAAATCCTCAATATTCTACACATCCTTGCGAACATAACTTTGCTTAATTCAAGCGAGCATAAATATTGTGAATCACATTCACTTCATTGATGTGTCAATGAAGTTGATCATATGTTTTAACGGCTCATGTCAACTTTGCATGCATATACTGAACGGACGGCACCTCAAGAAATAAGCACTCTTCCCCAAAGATGAGAGGCGAGGAAATGCGGAAGTTGATTTCTTGATTGAAAGCGACTTCATGCCAGTGTTCTACAGATCTCGAGTTCTTGAATAATTTTCAGAGCACACTGACGAAGCAGCGCATGGAGCAAAAAAAAAAATCATAAATATTGTCGAATGTGACCCCGCATTGCATGTAAATGAAAAGGATGATAGATGAGGATGATATGGGCTATTTATTCGAATGAACGAGACCATGGAGATGCCGTTATTGTGGTGAAATATATTTGAACCACTAAGATATATAAAAGGAGTAACACCGTAGGTTTGCATTTTTTTTCGATTTTTGCGGTAGAACAAAAGTTACGAATCAGAGCATCAGTATTCTATCAGTATCCGAAATTTTCTGTATCCGAAATTACTGCAAAATAAAATAATGTACTCGTTACACAGATTGCATAACATGGCGGCAGAATTTGAATGACAAAGGCTTGTTACTGGCCACGCACGATGACAAATGTGGTCGATAACCACCACGAGACCCCTTTACGGTTGTGGTCACGATGAAGGCACACATGATATGACCCAATAAATTCAGTTTTTTTTAGCCGGCTGATTCTGACGAACGAGGCAGCAGAAGCAGGCTATGAGGGCGAGCACTTGTTAGACCACGTTTTAGGGTAATGCCTAGGCGGCAGCTAATTCCTATTTCCTTGGGCGAAAACGCTTGCATGGCGATGCTGTGTTTGATGATATCCTGAATGAGCAAAATCTGCGGTACAACATTAATAAATTATCAATATTGCAGCAAGTTTAAATGAAAATAACGCATGAATGCATTAAGGGAATGAGGGAAGAAGGATATTGGTTATGTGGATGCAGGAAAAAATGCCCACAATCGTGCCTATGTTCAACACTCTGCTATTTTATAAGAACAGCTGAAAGATTTGCAAACTTCTGCATATCACATTTACGACAAAATCTGAGATTCACGCGAAAGCATGCTATGCATATAATTCTCGTCTCCTACTGGTATTGGAACTTCAAAAAGTTTGCCAGTGTGCACGATTTTCTGAACTCCTAAAAATTGTTTGGGCACTTACCAAATCGCCAATGCAAATTTTCGGGCTTCTCATACCCTCACACCAATTTCGCGCTCTCAAATGCCAAATGCAATGGAATACGCAGCAGTTTGCTGTGAAACTTTTTTACTTTCACTCGATAACTTCATTAATTGCTTGGGCGATCATTACTGCAAACAAAGTGTGAAGCTGCTATAGCGCTAACACACCCCGCTTGTCATCGACGCTCCAGAGAATGGAACAGTGTGAAAGTATGCTTAATGTTTAACACCTTATCGAACCATCTTTGGCAACGTCTAAAGTTGTGTGTTTTAAGGATGCTTTTAATTTATTTTAGTAGTTTCCTTCCTTCAGAATATATGAGAGAGATATTTTCATGGCCTAAAATGCATTCACCTATGTTAATATATTTTCTCGCCAGAGATCTATCTGATGAATTTCCATACTGTATTATAGTAAACACTATGACGGGAGCGTGGCTCAGTGAATATAGAAAGCATCAGTGCATTTAGAGCATTGTTAGAGCATTTAGAGCGTACGATATTTAACAATACATTATTAATGCATCGTAAATCCGCATGATGCCTGGCAGTATAGAACTAGTATTTTCAGCTTGTTATAGGAAGACATCTAAAAAAGCTGTGCGAATATGCCAGAACAGCATGCTTATTCGATCAAGTGGCATTACGAATCACTAATAAATAATAAGGAATAGGCAACGATGAGTTCATATGTCATCCAAACCTATAGAAAAATGATCATTTCACAACAGCACACGTGTAAAAAAAGTCGAAATTATTAGATTACTATAAGATAGTTGAGGAAGCAAACGTAGAGTGCAAATCACATATAACAAATTTCATAGCATTGCCGTTAGTGTATTCCGGATCGAAACTACCGAGTAAACAAACTGCAACACAATTTCACCAAAGTATACTTTTCAAATCGAAATTCGAAAAGCGTATAAGATACAAAGTTCTAAGAGGAATGCATTCAACAGCTAGTGGATCTTTTCTGCTGCTTGCCTAAAACTACTGTCAAGAAACTTCATTACTCTCACACGGCTATCGTCAGTAGCGAACTTACTGCATCAATGATGCAAGAAGTAGCCCACAGTAGAAAGTAAGCTTGCGAAAGAAAGTAAAACGACATAACTAGAGAGGTTTTTAGCAGTTACACGCAAAATAACTGAACTCAATTTTTTCGTGCATCAATGGCACGAACTCTGATGAATCACATCTGTTCTAAGAAACGAGTGCTAAAAAACGTTCTGCAGTCAATATACTTCTCAAAGGTTTTTGCTTCTATTAGGAGATCGTTTTGATTTGATTTGTCTTGTTGTGCTATGTTCACATGATGGTGACATGATGGTGTGTTTGTCTATTGTTCATTTGTCTATGTTCACGTAATGGTGCAACGGATGAGCAATTTTCGAGAAACTACGATCTTGGCGTATCATCGCGTTAGAACTCACCTTGCTCAATACACCACCTGCGATTGAAGTATAGAAGAAGTATTTACGTCAGACATGTTGGCGGACATGGTTCAGTGTAGCTGCTATGGAATTAGTTAATTGTTGAGGAGCATAGCTTGCTTTCGAGATGATACTAGATTTGACTATGATAATGCTGTTTTTTTTTGTTTTTTTTTTGTTTTTTTGAAGAGGAAGGTGGCAGCATTGCAGATCAAATGCGCTGATAGCGCGGTTATTGTCTATGCATGCCATCGTTACAAAAATGATTAAATGTTAAAGTTACAAATTTAGGGGATTCGAGCGAAACGCAGACTGGAAGGTGATAGCTAAGCGTAGTACATCACAATTTCACTGTTATTTTAGGGCTGCGAAGCTCATAAGTTTTTCAGGATGATAAGATATAATATAGCGGATTAAAAGAAATTTTTCTGACGTTAAAATAGAACAATACAATTCACGAAAGTTGCAGCTTGATAAATTTCTACGATTTGGATACGCATAATCCATGATGGAACTCTTTATAAAATGAGTAACTAATGTAGCAGGCAGTATCTAAATGAAATCTCGAATACCCACACACATACTTTCAACCTACAGCCACCGAACAACAATCACTTTCTCTGTACGGATGTGTGTCAACGACGGCTGAATTTCAGTGACACGTAATGCTGCGCTAACATTTGGGAAATGCCCAATCGAAAATACACGCATACCTTCAAGTTTCTTTTCATAGGCTACCTGCCAAAGCGTAGCCACTTCGTGAACTCAGACATCATATCGGAGTGCGCATGCGATTCCATCAGTTTGGCTGCTTCACTTTTTCCCCACTTCACCTATACTTATTCATTTTTATTAACATATATACGCTTATACATTATAAGCATATACTTGTATAAATGAACACGTAAACCTGGAGATATGCATATAAGAACATATATAAATACATATAAGCGCACCGCATGCACATACACATATGCGAATGCCAATATATATATATATATATATATATATATATATATATAAATTGGTGAATTCGGGTCTCTCCATGAATCACTGAGGAAGTCGTTGTTTTCTTTCAGCGATGAATTTCCTCAAATCACCTCATTTAGGTCTCAGTGCCCAGTTTTCTAGATTGCTAAATGATTTTATTGAGTATCTGCTAAGACATCTTCTCAATAATCGACTCCACGTTCTTACAGTTCATGTCAACAAGCCGAGTCGTGTGAAACAAGATTCGAAGAAGAATGCAGTAAATCAAGCGCCATGTTTCATTAGAACCTCAGCGCTTCAGGTGCTGGAAGGTATTGCTTGCTTCACTGAAGTGCACTAACAGAAAGGTTTCTTGACGGAGATGAAGGCGTTTCGTTAGTTCAAGCTAACTTTCTTAAAATTAGCACCTAATGAAGTGGATGTTTATTGTTTGTGGTGTGCTCGAGAAGTGGGATAGTGAGCTGAGGTGAGTGGTGATAGTGGAAGGAGTGCTCAGCATCAAGTCGACAATTGAGATCGATAAGTCGCCAATTAAGCGTGCTCACGGTGCTGATCTGTCATTGTTACCTCGTTGAAAAGCTCCGAGCGTCGATCATCTGTCTCTCGAGGGCGATCACTACGCTTTCCTCTATCTTTTTACTTTTCAGCTTATGCTCACTGATTGCCTAACTGCAAAAATCATTCAATAAAATTGATTGTGGTGTTTGCCCTCAATATGCTTGCATAATGTAAAGCATTGAGGCAAAGTTGTTTGCTTAATGCTTACTGTTGCACAACTACCGAAAAANCTTTTAGAACCCCCCAAATTCATCTTCAATCCTCTCCTGTATGTTCTAGTTCTAGAAGATGCCTCTGAAATATGCATCCTTGCATAAGTGACATTGCTAAATTAATTTGTGGAGACTCACTACAGATTTAGATTACATACGAGGGCAACGCAGATAATTTTATGGACTTAAACATACGTGTCACCCCCAACGATGTCGTTTCAAGTGTCTATGATAAAATGGATCAATCTAGTTTCTCAGTGAATAGCTACACTCAATTGGGCAGTAACATTCCACTTTTTATACACGAAAACCTAATCATCTCAGAAATTTTTAGATTTAGCAAACTGTGCTCATATAAGGCCGATTTCTTTAATAAATTCAAACGATTGCTTAAAAACTATGAGGATAAAGGTCTTAGTGCTACTCTAGTAGCAAAATATTTATATAGAACTTTAATTTACAAAAAAGAATTAGTGTATAAATTCGCCTATCCTAATAGACAGGGTATTAAAATTTTGATTAACGAAATCCTTCATGGACTTCAATTTTTACGCTCATTAACCATTCAAATTGCTTAAATCGTTTTGGTATGTATAAATTATCGCTCTTCAACACTGTATTCCTCAACGGAACATTTATTCATGTAACTTTGCATCATAATGTTAAATTATCCTATAGCTTCTATATTCTATCCTCCATCCATGGATCTGTTTTACTTATAACCCAATTTCAGTTTCTGTATTAGCAATTAGAATCCGTTCTAGCATTTTATATTAGTATTTCGTCTTGAGAATGTTTT
>QEWY01000033.1:0-14378 GCA_006503575.1 Baylisascaris schroederi
GAATTACACAACATACTCGCGCCCTCGGCGCTCGCTGTATCCCTTTAAGTATGAACAAGGGATGAGCCCCCTCCACGAATCACAAGCTAGGCTGCTACTCCCCCAACAGCCCCTTCTCCCACAGACGCACCACACACACACGCACATCACAACGACAGAGAAACGCACCACACACTACAGAAACCAAACACATTACGCATGCTTAACACAATAGACACACAGAGACAGATACGCAAACACAGACACACAGACATGGACACACAAAGGCAACAGATGCGCACAGACACACAGATACATACAGACATACAGACATACACGGACACACATACAAACACACAGACAGGCACGCACAGACATACACAGACACACACAGAGGCACAGGGACGCAGACATAAAACAATAGACACATACGGACGCACACAGACACGGACAGGCACAGACAGACACAGACGGACACAGAAAGACAAACACAGGCACAGACACAGACACAGACATACAGGCAAAAACAGACATCGATACAGACACAGACATCGATACACAGGCACGCACATACACACAGACGGACAAAGACACACACGTAGGATAGACACACGCAGGCGCGCAGACACATACCTTAGGTTCAGACCAAGGGTTAGGCTTAGGTTGAGGCTTAGGCTTAAGGTTTGGTTCGGACACACAGACGCGGACACACAAGCACACACAGGGGCAGAAACAAACACAGACACAGGCGCACACAGACGCACACAGACGCAGACGCGCACAGATAGACAAACACACACAGACACATACAGACACGGAGACCAGACACGCACAAACGCAGAGGACCACAGACATTCAGGCACATGCGGACACACACATACACATACACATACAGACACACATAGACACAAACACACAAAGACATACACAGGTTTGCACGTACAAACAGAGGCACGGACACACGGACGCACGCAGACACAGACACTCGCAGGCACAGACACACAATAAAACACAGACATACACAGAGACACACAGACACAGATATATACACGCACACACCTTACGCTTAACCTTAGACTAGGGCTCAAGCTCACACAAACAGACACACACACGAGCACACAAAGAGACACAGGCACACAGGCACAAGCGCACACAGCCACACATACAAAGACACACAGATGCAGATGCGCACAGACACACACAGATACACATATAGACACGTACAGGGATGGCAAACAGACACGGAAGGCATAGATAAGTACATATACGGATACACACGGGCATATACACAGACACACAGACCCGGACACGCACATACACACAGGCGCAGGCACGCAGACACTCACAGACGCACGGATACACGCATACATGTACACACACACCACACAACACGATACCACATGCACCACACGCTCCTCCCTCCAACACACATACCAAACATAATTGAAAAAAAAAGCTTTGCCCCCGTCCTCCGCCTCTCTATACCACGCACGGACAGAAACCTACCACATACCACACAAATATACACACACACACGTACCCCACACAGTACGCACACCATCCCCACCCACAAACGCACACGCACATCTCTCTCACCTGCCAGTTGGAACCTTCCTCCCCTCCACAATACACATAAACAGAAATATGCCACATATATACACGCTTATACGGAATCAAACGCTCCCTCCCTCCCCGTCTTCGTTTCGTCTTTACACTTACTCTCGCTCGAATGCGTACACGACTGCGCTATTGAATGCATGTACAAAGCAAACGGCGAATTTCGCCATCTGAGCGAAAACGTATAAACATACACTCTCTTCACACCACGCCTTGCATCCGTCTCGACCACTAACAGCATTGCTTCCGTTGTTCAGCTTACAAAGGTTCACTGTATGTCCAAAATGGAGATTAAATCTAAGATGTCGCAAACGAAACTCAGCAAAAACGCAGGAAAAGCCATAGAACTTTAGCTAGCTGAACCTCGAACTGTTTAGATAACGGCAAAATCAACGAAACGAAATTCCCAAGCATCAGAATCACCTAGGAGACAACTTTTCGAATATTGTTTCAATCTCAGGAAGAAATCAAAAAAGTTTCGGTGACCTTGCCGGTTCGATTGCTGATCAATGAATGCACATGCATAACATCACCGCTGAAGTTTTTCGACCGCGGCCCGATTGTCCCATACGCATCGTTGGATTGTCTTCAAATGTTGGAAGATTAATCTGTGGAATAATATAAAAATGAGGTGATATAACTTCAGGGTATGCTCACAAACGAAACACATAACTCCCAAATCAGTAATATTAACGGGTTAACATTTTTGCACAACAACAACGATGCACTGAGATGTCTCAATGTCGAAACAAAAACCGTAAAGAGGCCATTACCTCAGATGATTACGAGAACTCTTCAAGCAACTAAGCAGACAAATGGCAATTTAGGCGGCTAGGCAGAGCACCCACTTGTATTTGACATTCACTATCAAAAGGGAAGGCAAATGCGGCCTTTCTCGTTACGAATAGTCAAATTATTTCTACCTCCAGCATTGGCTCTTTTCTTGGCCACAAACTCCGCATCCGCTCCGTTCCGCTTGTCAATAGCCATGCAACAATTGGAGTGCGGCAACACAGAAAAATGAATGAGAGTTCAAAGAACAATTCACGTGTAATCTTTTTACATAACCTAGAACGCATAATTTGAGCAGCCTTCGATCGTGCAACGATGATGAACAGCAAACGGTGGCGATTTAAGAAAGGATAATCACTCTTGTAGCGTTCTTCTTCCTTGTCATCAATCGCTAAGCCCGAAGCCACTCCCAACAAGCAAGTGAAGTCTTTCAAACACAGCATTAATACTTTAGATTCTGGAAGGTTTAAACAATATCCTTAAACATTTTAAACAGTTTCGACCACCAATACAGCATCATTAAAGATTCACCTTCTATTGAGAGGCATATTTAAGGGTCGCCCAGACGCATGTCGTAAATCCGAAGAGGGAGAACCGTCGATCGGTGGTGATGCACGCAGATTTATGCTAGAATATCATATGAACAGCATTCTTAGTGGCATCTTAACATCATGCCATCGTCACAGCTAATGCTCATTCAAAACTGTGCTATCGTCTTAGATGCCAAACTGGGTGTTCAACACTTCAACACATTAAACATAACATTTCAGCTTCAACCAATAGCTGGGAAAATGTGCAAATGTGAAAGGATTGCTTCGCTCAAAAACAGGAGAAAAGATTGCCCCTTATCTATAAATTTCATATACCGAGCTATCGGATGCACTATCTCAAGAACACTGAATAATAGAAAATAAGAGTTCTTGGACACATTACATCTACAAGATCTTTTGTGTCCATTCAATATTTAAAGCAGAATGGAATTATGTTGCTGAGTTACGCAGTCAGGAAAAGCTTGCTATTATGAGCGCTAAAAGGCAGTTCTCATTGTANACACTACAACAAAGGAATTTATCTGATACGAAAAAAAGCTGATTGTCCAAGAACACACCTCTGAGGATTAACTTGCCCCTCTTCATTAATATAGGCTTGTTTGACAAGCACACGAACATCCTCATCAGTCAGATCGCCCATTTTCCTCTCAACAACCCACTCCTCGATATCTTGCTGTGGTATACCAGCTGATAAAAGAACATTGTTCGACTCCGAAGCCAAACGATGAATTTAAAGAAAGCGCTTTAATGAAGAACTTGGACGGAATGATTTGATGCGACAGCACCGCTATCTTCAAATGATATCGAAAAGAGTGTCACGAACTATTACGGTATACGAAGAATGAGACAATTTCCGGCTACGCGTTCAATACAAAATGCCAATGTACAAATTTTCAATCAATGATTCCACTCTTACGAACCACACTTATTCAGCTATGCAGAAAGTTCAATAACGTCGACAGCTTCCACAACAAACCATCAAGTGGAAAGAACTTACCCGTACGAAATATTCTCATGTGCTGTGACTGGTCTTCAAAACAAATTACTCGAAGGCAGCCCATCTGCCACTTCGAGGACGTTTAAACTGTCTCTCGACTATTTTGGCAACTCTCCCCTCCTCTCCCCTTTTCTCCCAACACCGAGAATCGGCGGATCCTGCCTAGGCTGGTGAATGGCTAGAGTCAACTCCTGATGGGCTGAGCAAGAGGACAGCTTAAAAACACCAGATTACGCCTAAAAACTTCCGTCATTACAAATTTTGTGGCTCGTCAATTCAATCTACTCAACACGAAGAACAGCTGACAAACATGGACAGCCATATTCACAGGCATACCATGACCGCAATGCGCCGGTGCAAAAAATTTTGAAAAAAAAAACAGAAGCGTGTAGAGGTGAACAGCCCATGACATATAATGTCAGCAACAGCTAGCTACAATAGAATATGAAACAGCATTTCAATAAAACTAGTTAACAATATTGTTGTTTTTTTCATTAGAAACACTCCGACAAAAAATTGTTCAAAAAAGAAAGAAACAATTTCTATACGGATGCCGATAAAATTACTCTTTCAACGAAACCTCTCAACATTTCAATGGGCATATCATTACAACATACTGGAAAAATAGAATGATTTAAAGGCACCTTCACATTGTGCTGACATTATGCACGCCATCCCTAACGACTACTTCGAATTCACAGATATTATTACGGTCAGTGACCAATGATTTCGATGGTGCTATCGCATCACTAGTCATATTTAGTCTGAAGTGGTGGGCCGATGAGGCGCTCGATTCGGGTATCCAGCACGTCAGTGGTACTCGGCCATCTGCATCTTCGGCCTGCAACAACGTCTGCTAGAAAAATGTGAAGCAACGAGAATCTAGTTTGAAACTGAAGAGTGTAAGAAACATGCATGGGCAGCTTCTCATGTTTATTCCTGGTATAACGTTATCAGCCACAACCACATTGCCGAAAGTAAAAGAGAAAACGAACCATGACTTTTTTATGTTTGCAAAGTTTTTTTTTATTGCTCTTTTTTATTCTATTCTCCCAGTCTCATGATGCCTTGGGTCGGATTCTGTATCAGGCCGAAAGTACACTTCGGAAGAGATGCCCATTTTCAACCTCATTCCAATCGATGCCCAATATTAAGCTCTACCCACGATAAAATATTCACTTGCACTGAATCACAAAAGAAATTATGACGTTTAAGAAACACAGATTTCATTTGTAATCATTCGACGTCACTGTGACAGCATTACAATTTCAAGAACTTCCAAGAATTCTGAAAACTTGATCAGTTAAAATGGAAATGAGTGGAACTCCTTTCGGACGACTGTCCACTTCAATTGTGCTGGAACTGAAGTTGACCTCTGACCTATATAAATAATTTAAAAATACCAACGTGTACGCGACCAACTGGCGTGAATACTGGCGCTTGCCAATCCACTGAAAATACATAGATGCCCTCCGAGTTAAGCTTAACGAAGTGTGGCTCGTTGTCATTTTCATCGAGGACATGTACAGCCATCAAAGTCTGCCAAAGATCGAGTTTCGATTTTGTATCTGCAAAAGATGACCCTTTCTTGTCGAAATCCGGATTCCATTTGGCACCTTGCACAATGCCAGACTCAAAGTATCTCTTGAATCAAAAATCAGATGGAATACCATACGCGACTGAATCGTTGCTTTTGTGTGAAAACGTCTTGTATAACGAAAACTATTTTTATAGCACATCAAAATCTAGTTTTTTTTTTTCTGAAGCGACATTTTTCATTTTCTAAAATCAGCAGATATTTATAGTTCGTAAGAAAAACCAAACGCAGTCAGGATAAAATGAGAAACAAAAATTTTCAGCATGGATCTGTTCAATAAACAGTCCGGAAAAACTCAAAGGTCAACCCGTCTCCCCATTTCGACGTAAATCTGCTCAGTATACAGGGTGCCCAGAAGTGACAGTGCGTTGTTCCATGATTGATACTTTGTTACGCTGTCGCATTTCATATTGGTTTTTCTTTTCAGTTTACATTGTAAAAAATCCTCAACTTTTAGGATGGGAATAGCTTCACCATGCGCTCTTTGTAAGAATGCATTTCGATAGTGATCCTCCGATTTTTTCATCTGCGCAGATTTTTGTATGATTTTATTTAATTATGTTTTTCGCAAATATCTATGCGTAATAATAGTTCATGTTCGATTCCCTTAACTTAATTATATCATGTTCATTTACTATGATTGTGTTGAAACAAAATATTTTCTTTTTAATTTTCTAGAAAGATTCAAGAATCGCAGAGTCTTACTCCAGTAAAACAACGCGCTGCAACTTCTACCTGTCTGTGCCAATGCATGCCCTGATTAATAGGCACTTCAAAAAGAGCGAATTCTGCCACAAGGGAAAGGAAAATAAGGTCTGACAACATTCCCGCCAAATAACAGAATTGTCAGCAGGATTAAATATAAAACCTCAAACATCACATTATAAAGACGTGAAGATATTAGCCGAAACTCGCTCTGATGATATGAGCGCATAGAATTATGCAATAAGTGTTGGAAAACGAAAGGATTGCGTTCGTTGTAAATTTGGCTGTTGTAAATTTAACAGCTTTCGATCATGGCACCTCCTTTATAAATGAATTTCTCGACCTGTCTACAAACAGCGCAAATTTCAAGGAGACTCTATTTCATTCTGCGTCTCCAGTTTCGGATAGCTGAATTTTGAAGGCTTCATGTTCTCAAGTCCCTGAATGCCAACACTAGTGAAGGGAAAATTAAACGTACGTTCAGTAACGGGGTTGGTTTGTCGAATTGGACGAATAGCATCGCTATTATTACCGATTTCCGTAACATTCACTATAATAAAGTGTAGACTTCTCTTTTCGCGATCTAATGGGCCCACCACGAAGAGTTCACCGGTTTTTGGATTCACTTTGAATTCCACTGAAAACAATAATTTTCTTCGGTCATTACGCTGAAAGAGCATTTGAGCCATCACGACGTTTGTCGCTCATAATTGCCGTTCTGAAGGAAGAGAGCGATTCAGAGTGATAACACGTATAACAAAAGTTCTTTTTACTCAACAACTTGCCACAATAAAAGGCTAATTGACAAAATCAATTCGAATATCTTCAATATGCTGGTAAATCGTCTATTCCACTTCAAGTCTGTAGAAAAAAATGTTTCAAGCATTCTTAGTGTCATATGTAGAGAATCATATATTCCCCGGTTTTATTCAACATTAAATTAGTGTACATTAACTTATTCGCCATGCACTAGCGAAGACGTTAACGTTGTTGAGGATATGCATGCCACTTTCATTAAAAGAAGAGTTCAACGATCCATTTAAGTGGATGCTTCCTACAACAAAACATGCACTCACTTCAACATTCTCACATTGCAGCTATGCTGCAAGAAGCACCCACTCATATAACTGTATTATACAGTCCATCGCGTTGTTGGTGCCAACCGTCGTACTTATTTGCAGAAGTTAATAAAATAACGAGAGTTCGTTCTATGCGCATCAGATGTCAGTTCAACGTAGCACACAAAGCTTCCACAATTTTTCGCATCGCCACTATGTAACGCTTATAGCCATTCAAGTGCAAAATGTCTCACATTACAACAAGTTTCCAATCTTGACATCAGCAGTTTCGTCAATCTGAACATGATCATTGCCTGATGATACACGAAAATATTGTATGCAGATGAGTTCGGAATTCACGACTTCCCACTTTCCAGGAGTTGCCATACCTGCCGAGAAAGTTATTGGAACCAGGAAGAGATACTTGTGTCCCGCTCCCCCCCCCCCCCCCCCCNATGCTTCCTACAACAAAACATGCACTCACTTCAACATTCTCACATTGCAGCTATGCTGCATGAAACACCCACTCATAATACTGTATTATACAGTCGAAAGCGTTGTTGGCGCCGAACCGTCGTACTTATTTGCAGAAGTAAATAAAATAATGAAAGTTCGTTCTATGCGCATCAGATGTCAGTTCAACGTAGCACACAAGCTTCCACAATTTTTTCGCATCGCCACTATGTAACGCTTATAGCCATTCAAGTGCAAAATATCTCACATTACACCGAGTTTCCAATCTTGACATCAGCAGTTTCGTCAATCTGAACATGATCATTGCCTGATGATGCACGAAAATATTGTATGCAGACGAGTTCAGAACTCACGACTTTCCACTTGCCGGGAGTTGATTCGCCGAGAAAGTTATTGGAAAGAGAAAGAGATACTTGTGCCCCCCTCCCCTTATGCTCGAGCGTTAACGCAGTAATTTGAATTGACGCCATTAGCGCTGGCGCTAAAATTCACAGCTTCGTGAATATCGCCTTTGCAAGAACCTATTGAACTTCCAGAAAATGTCGAATCCATTCGGTTAACGTTGACCTGCTGTTTGTCGATTGTGAATGACTCCGAAACAGCGTTTGATAGGTTTTTTAGCGATACTGTAGCAGTTTCCCCGAGTGGCTATCGTTACGGACAGAATTATTTGTATTTCCAAAACGACTGAGCTATCAATCAGCATTTGTGTTTTTCACTTTTTGACGAGTTGTCTAATTGCTCGAATTTGCTAGCGTAATGGAAGATGATCTCCAGAGAGTGTGAAAAAGTCAAAGAGTTGAACCATATTGCACTACTAAATCAAGTTTTCATGGATCAAGTTTCCCTGTTATATGCTCGTTTCACATCTACTCAGCGGTCTTTCGAACCTCTTCAATTTCGACTGCATCTCTTTGGGTTTGCTTATTATTTTGAGAATGTTTTGAGCTACTTCTATGCCAATAATAGATCCATTTGCCGGAACATGTGTGGTAACTTTTCTTATACCTTTTGTTTCCGCAGTAGCCAAATGGGTAATCCGTGCCTCTGCAGGGATTATCCATTTGGCTACCAATCGGTTACAGATTTGCCAATATCTTGTTTAGCTACAGCCACGAGTTTTTTATTTCTTCTCGCTTGCATCCACACCAACTGTTTTTTAAACAGGTTATTCACTGGCTGTTTTTGCTGAAATAAAATCGTGCGCACTATTACTGTAATTATCGAACGAATTTTCGCGCTATCTTTGTGACAAAAATCTTTTAAGAGATCTTCGGTTGGAAACCAAAATTTTGACCCGTTCTCATCGACTGCAAGCATCAACGAGCCTTTTTTTTCGGCCAGATTGATACATCTGAAGAAATATTGGGTTTTAGATGTCTTCTGATTACAAGCCAACTCCTTCGATTGGTTATCGAACGGCAAAAAATCGATTGGTTACCATTACTTACGCCGTCTACCGTTCACGATCTTCAATTTGATCCTACAAAGCATGCATTTCACATCTCCTCTGCAGCATGCTGCGTCAAACAAATTCACCTCCTTTACATCAGATTGTTTGCACCCATATCTCGCGATTTCGAAACACAAAGAAGACAAAGCCGTCAAGAAGATCCAACCAACTTTTAAGTTTTCAAAATCAATTTTCCGCTAGTGAGTATTAAAGTGGCTGATTTTGAGCTGGGAAAACATTCGCCTGCTAAGACTTGTTGAATCTCATAGGACGACAATGTGAAGCTGTTGTGAATCAAAATACCGATTCTTGCCAACTGCTACACTGAACCACTCGATTTCAAATGATAACATGTTAAACAACGAACAAAAATCATATTTCGACTGACTTGATCCTTGAGTAATGATGTTCTCGACAGGTCGGCCTTCCTCCTCGCAGTCTGAAACCAACTTGGTCAGCTTGTGCCTGCCTGGCAAGTTCTCATGTATTTCGGCATTGTAGAGTTTCGATACGAATTGACATGAACCTAGTAGACCGTCTGGAGGTGCCGACGTGGTCGCTACGGCAATAATCTTCTCGCCTTCCAAGAAGATACTCAACTAAATTTTACTTGCTCAGTAATAACTTCAAACGTTGGTGTGAAAATAGACTGAAAATAGACAATGGGAAAAAAGTGCAAACTGCAGAGAGCAGAAAATACGGAGTAAACAAATTACCGAGACGATGATTCCCGTCTCCTATACTACAATGAATCCTGTGTATGAATAATTTTGCTTCAAAGTACAACGTACCATAGTTGCTGCAATCTGTCCCCCATCGTTTGTAGCCGTGACGTTCAGGAAGTGATATCGATTCCTCTTCCAAGACTGATAACGCCATCATTTGGAGTTCCAAAAAGGCCCGAAAAGGAATCTGAAGTAATAATCATTCTATTCCGAGCTTCTTCGGAGTTCATCCCGTTAAAGCAGAAATGAAAATTTCGAAATAAAGAAAAATAAACATGAACTTGTTAGTCTTTCAATTTACGAACGACAAATGCAACATCTACCATTCACCGGCATATCTTTGTATTCGTTGATACACAATTTCTAACTGCAATATGAGTCGGAATGTTGTCACGTGAATTGTATATAGGCACGCTTCTCCATCTTGCGATTATGAGCTGGCTATACCATATTAAAGGGATTTCACAAAGTAAGCGTCATCAAAGAAGGAGATTTTCGACATTTTTCCAACTGAATTAAAACTGGTCGTTCTTGGTTCAATGATATAAAAGCAGTTCTAGTAGTCTGATTGTTTCAGTTTGAGTTTCACTATGCATTAGGCAATCTTTCACAGTTTCCTAATTATTGAGCGGCAAATTTGAGCCAGAATTAGTCTTCTACATATTTTGAATAAAATAGTTGGCCCCAAATTAGCAATAAAAATAGCGCGTTGCATAAGTTCTCCGAAAAGCGAACAGCAAAACCGGACACCCAAGTACCCTATCCTCCTTCTCTTTACTTCGAAAAAGTAAAACGAACTGATTTCTGAATAAATTTGCGGAGGCTACATTTGAATGAAACTTGCCGGAGTCAGCTTTAGCAGGGACTTGGACAGACTGGACTTTTCGCGTTTTTGGAAGCAAGCTTATGCGAAATTAATCAAATCAAAGAGAGAGATTGGGCCGAAGTTTGCGAGAACCAGGAGCATGCGATCCTTTCTCACCGATTCCTCAAAGTCCTCAAGTTGCTGCGTTTGTAACAAAATTTATATTTTTTACGGTCACACACGGCCTTGAATTTTCAAATCTGGAACTCACCGCACCCATCTCCTCCCCCTCCACAGGTATGCAGCCAATGAAGTTGATCAAGTATGCTTTGAATTTTAAAAAAAAGCAAAAGTCGATGATGGCACAGAATCGAACCCAAAGGAAAGAGGTATGATCAATCGAATCGATGAAATGCATTTTACACACTCATGTTGCTCTTTCCTTAGTTCTCACACATATCATGAGCATGGTGAGAGACAAACAGGTGAGTGAAATGGCAAAATTAAGCACTAACCATCCAATGAGTAGGTGAGACCGCCGGGACCGGCTATCACCTGTGTGATCTTCTGCCCGGCTATAGCATCACTCGCAACATTTGCCTAATACGTACTTCTCCTAAACTGAGGTGCTCTATTCGTACTTGAGAATATTTCGACCCTCAATTGAAAATATTTCTGCTCAAGAATTATTCTTTTTCGTTCCACTGTGGCATGAAATTGGCGATAGAGACATGTTCACTGGGTAAAAAAAGCAGAAACTCAATGAATGCCATGCATGAGAACGCATGTGCATAATGAATTGTGTTGTATTGCATAATTATCGCACTCAGGTACATTCTATGCCTCAATGATATGGCACGATCTAGTACAGAGTCTCCTTTACCCCTCAAAAATGCTTGCGCTAGGAAAAGCAATCACTGCCTCAATTAAATTCTCGTTTCTTAAAATCAGAAAATTCATTTACAGTATCTCAAGCTTTACCTCAAGCAATCCACTGCATTCGCTGATGAATGCTCATCATATAATTTCGCTTCCGATACCCACACAATCATAACTGCAATTCCACGCCTCTAATTTATAATACAGCATACACGACTCGGCAAATTGTGATAGGCTGTCATCTGCGTAATGCAAATGCTGAAGTATTTGAAGACTTCAAAAAGCGTGCTGGAAAAGTCCAGATATATTGGCTTCGCTATACAGGTAGGGAATGATAAATCCACCTCATGTGTAGTTTTGAGTGCAGGCCTGCCAAGATCGTTGGCCACGATTCGTAAATCATAGATATCATTTTCTTCCATTGAAAGTTGAGTTTTCGTTGTGATGACGCCACCTAGAACACACTTCTTAGAGCTCACAAATGAAATTTTTTAGAACTTACCGTGTGCAGTAATGAAAGATTGATTCAAGTTTAACCGCCAGTATGCTCAAACGTTTACAGAAACAGAACCTGAGATATCCAAAACGGATTACATAGCTGGTGACAAATAATACACCAGAGTGAGAATCTATATGGAGCTATTTCAAGAATGCTTAGATTTCCTCACACGTAATGAGACAGACTCAGAAATTCTGTTAGTGAGCAGTTCACTTAAAATTCTGTTAGCAAACAAATTAGGTGTGCCAGAGAGGCTGGAACGATATGCGTTCTTTGCAAATTCGATAAATGAACCAGCCGGTTGCATTAATATTCGAAAAAAACAAAATCAATATCTCAGAGTCCTCACCAAAGTTACTAATCGACTCTTCATATCTTCAATCAAAATTTGCTTTCGTTGCGTGTTCGTCTTGCTGAGAGAAAAAAGTTGCGTATTTGAGTTAGCCGGCATGTCGATGTTTCAGCAGTGAACTTGAAGATAATCTGGCGAAACGAAATTTATTTGAAGATATTTCCTAGAACGTCTACTGTGTCCACTAGGTTTTATCGCCACAACCTATGCGCCTTGCCGGTTGAAGCTGATAGAATCAACTTGATGCCATCATAATACACAGCTTAAGAAATTTGCAAGAACAGCAAAAAAGACTTCAATTTGAAGGTTGGGCGAAAATCACCAACACTCACTTTTTGAGTCTATAGCAAACGTGTCCTCGTGATCGAGCAACGAGTATTGCACCTCTACAAATCGACCATCGTCTGCATCTCTGGCATGGAGTGTTGCAACCACCGTACCAGAACGACTATTTTCCAAGAGCGAAACCACAATCGGTGAATCAACAAATTCCGGGTAGTTGTCGTTAACGTCCAAAATCTTCACCTCCACACGTGTGCGTGCATACAACGGTGGATTACCATGATCACTAGCCTGAGCAATATATTTAGTAGAAATTTCATGTCACTCTCTACTTTTTTGTTTTTCTTTTTTGTTTTCTTTTTGTTTTTGGTGTTTTTTTTTTTTTTGCGATAAATTCAACCATGAGCTAGCGACGACATCATAATGGACGGTCATATTTATGACAGAAATAATTCAATTACTACATGAACTTTCAGCGCATAACATAAGAAGGTATAGAGGGGAACCTTCAAAATTATCCATATCATGAACCGCTCACAATCTGTTAAATGTGGACAGACCTTGTTTTTCAGATTTCTGATCTTCTGGGCTTTTGATTATCAAACAACAAATAGAGGCTCACCACGACGTCGAATACGTATTCGCTGGTTTCCTCGCGATCGATATTCCCAAAGATTATCAACTCTCCGGTATTGTTTCTAATAAAAAATGGAACATTGGGGCGTTCGCTCTCGATGTGATAGGTAATGAATCCCTCTTCACCCTGCAATTGATGCTTTCTTCCATTCAGGGAAAATTTTATCGCACAACAACAAGCATTTACATTCCTTGTTCCTTCCTAACATTCTACAGATTTTGAGTTCCCGGAAAAGAGGCCGACCAATACATTCAGCGGATAATTGTGGCCCTTTTCGATGTAAAATTCTTTAAGCCAGTCTCGCTGCCTGCAACTGCGCTCATTTTAAGCAGTCTACTGCCCGTATAGTACACATATCGAAGGGATAATTGTGGCCTGTCCCGAAAAATTGCACTTCACTGCTTTTTAACATTTCCCGCACTTCGATCAATTAAATCACGAATAAATAAAAAAAAGACACACTCATATTTTAACGACCTGACCTCTCGTGCAAATCTGCAGAACGCCTGCTTTTTTTTCCTGCGATCTAACAACTCCAAATGAAAAATTGCCTCTATAAGTGAACGGATATTTCTTATCACTACTATTTGTTAATATTTCCTTTCAAGTTTGATCGATCAATGACTACTGTGCATACTAGGCCCACCAATATCTCAAATTGGCTTAAACTGATCATCGAACTAAGACTAGCAAGGAGTGAGTAGATGAACGTATATTTTTATTACAGAAGAGATATTGTCGTCATGCGTCTTGAAAGTGCAAAGACGATGATAAACATTTCACCATGCAAGCAAAAAGGTCATCAGCTCATATTCGTCCAACTAATTTATGTAGCGCGAAAATGTGGACACAATTGAAATGAGCTTTTTAAGGACTTCTGAGTGGCATATAGAACAGGAAGTCCCATCGACTCCTTCATAGAGTTGATAGTTTTTTGCATTACGATGGAAACAATTTCATACTAGAGATTGATGCA
>QEWY01000036.1:0-12244 GCA_006503575.1 Baylisascaris schroederi
GTTTGTTTTGATTTTATACGGTAGTTGAAAATATGAGCATGAAGTAAACATAACATTGCACACAGGTTCAGCAGGGTTTACATTATTTCAAATCACCATCCCATAAATTAATTTTGAAGCACACTCGATGGGGCATACTACAATCTTAAGTGAACAACGACCGAAGTACAGCTGCGTCAGTTGTTTTTTTCACATCGAAAAAATGCACTGTTCAATGGGGTGTATCCGGTTCAAAGGAACTCGCAGCCATCACACGTACTCGTTAACCACATATCGATCGAATGCAGCCATAATGCCTCATACGAGAACTGTCAGTAAACACCTCATTCATATAACGCAAAAAAGAACCAACATCATCAGGTAGTTCGCGAACTACCTGACCCCATTTCATGAGAAGAATTCAAAATAGCCTAACAAAAGAATTCCTTCGCAAACAAACTCATTATTCAAAATGTCCACAACAAAGAAAACTCACTTCAGGTCACCTTGAAGCTGCAACGATTCTACTGCCTTCAACCATTCTTTGCAATGTCGCGATATCATTTCTATTAATTAGAATGAATCCAGAACGGTACAAGCACTTTCCTATTCAGGACGTGTTGTCCTTTCCATTGCAATGAGGACGCATAGAATCAATCGAAACTAAAGTTTCCTTGCAATGTATTTAACAAGAACAAAGGGCTATTTACTCTTGCAAAAAATAATTCAGTCGAAATTAAATATCAAATCGATGCAGGTGTTACGATAATAAGAGTAAAGATGAGCAAGAGGAATGAAGGATAGAAACTCATGACCATCCAAAACCTTCAATAAATCTCAGGGAATATCATAAATAAAATAAGGCAAGGCCGACAGACCGCACTGTTTCATATATGCATCGAAATTCTCCGAATTAAGGAGTGTCCATTTGCCAACGAATGCCGACATTTCGAGGACGTTCTCTCACAATTGCACAATCCAACTGACAATGGCACAGCTGCAAACAAACCATTATAAACTACACAGTTTACTTACACTTTATATGCATAGACTGAAAAAGTTGCGCTTGCATTGGCATCGAACGACAACAACAACGCATCAGACGATTTCAATACTTTGCTATGAGAAATAAAAATATACAAAGGAAACTAGTTCCGCTGGTGTTGCAAAGGTCTTTCGACACTAACGTTAAAGCATTTCATGCAGCGCTGAGTTTGGCACACCTACCATTACCGTATGACTATTGTGCGCCTTTGCAGATTTACACATGCATAGTGAGGTGTAACAGGTTTTTACCTACTTGAGTGTTTGCGTACGTATTTGCCCGTCTGTCTTTCTGCACGGATGTTTCAAGCCAGGGGCCGCTACAGATGCTATGGAAGCTGTTGTATGTAATTTACGCTATATGATGACTTTGGCTAATCATTAGCGTTGATGCATTCTGCATTTAAACGTGGCTAAAACTTAAAAGCATTTTGGGACCACTCCGGATGCGTTCTACACCAACTGAGTTACAGTCTTATGGCCGGTGGGATCCGGGTAAGTGAAGAAACCTACCAGGTTTGCAGACACATTATGCGCCTTTTCCATTCGTTCATCTGATCGGCTAGTTTCATAAATCGCGAAATTCTTTCAGAGTGGGATAAGGATGCTATGTATGAATGGACCCTATAACCGATGCAAATTTTCAGCTAGAAGCTCACATTTGTATGACCCGACTGATGGAAAGCAAAAATTTTATCGGCGCAAAATGCATGCACTTTTGGCATTTTTCAATGTATAGAATCCTTTAATAAGTTAATGATGAATTCATGTGGAAATTCGCATACGAAGTCACCTTAAGACACAACCTGTACCAGCCAGTTTTGCAACTACAGTTTCAGTGGTTCCTATGCTGAAACTTGTGGACACACAGACAAGTAAATATGCGCACACGCAGGTGTGGAGGTACCAATAAACTTTGCACCGAACCAAAATCGAACTGAACATTTTGTGAGTTTGTGGATAAAGGATTTTTAGCAGTGACGGATTCAGCTAACTGTTGAATTCCATGATTTGTTGTTGGCGATCTATTATGTGTTCAAGCACACTTTAAAAACGCATATCGTGCTAGCTCCACTGGCGCGCTTTTCCATTTGTTTTATTTTCACTTGGGAATAAAAACAATCGGCCAACGAAAGCAATTTTAGTAGGATTTGTTTTCTATCGTTCATTGTGATTCCAAGCAACCTATATTGTGTAAATAATAAATATTCTTCAGTAAATGAATAAATAAATTAAATAATAAATAAAATAATAAGCGAGCTGAATCCTTCTGCTTCGTCTTTGAGTTTTGCAAATATTACAGAAGCATCTGACAGCCGTCTGACTGCGAACGTATGTACCGTATGTATGTATCCATATCTTCAGTAATTGCAGCTTGTAAGCCTCCCCTCTCTACAGTCCTTCCAATCCAACTTCATTCCGACTCATCACTTCTTTCGTTAAGAAAGCAAATTAGTGCGCTCTTTATGATGCAAATAAACCAACGCTAAAATAAATAAAATATGATGTTTCGATCAGACGATGAATATACGGATATTCATGATTCCAATGAAAATACGTTTCTTGGCCCGAACTGACTGACAAATAGTTACGACCCTAATGAAGGTACGCTGCCTGGCGCAAAGTGATAGACATCTAGGTATAACATTGAATAACCCCAGTGAATCACTCCCACTAGTGAACAGTTCCGCTATAAGTTCTCGCATTCAAGCACTTGTTCCACCACTTGTATCAATTCCTACTTAATATTGGGAGAATTAAGACAACCACACCATTCCTCCTCTTTATTCCTAGAAAGGTGAAACCAACCTTCCCTCACTTAAACGTTTGAAACCCTACCACTGACAAAATGCCGATATAACCATGTAAGATAAAACTGTCAAAAAACAATATCTATAAAGCTGCGCCAATGCAGGCACGTTTTTTTACGATCACAGTGAGTAGTGGACTCGATGTTAGAGTAGCTTCAACTGTGAATGGCATACCAAAACAGCAAAAAACCGGAAACAGTGACGCTCAAGATATCCATATGTTTGGGGTTTGAGTGCTTAGATGAATTCCGGAAGTGCTCGGATCGCTGCCAAACTCCGTGCACTGGCTGATTTTCAGTATGAAGATAAAGGAAAGGCTTGGGTGAGGGAAGAGAAGGGGACGGCTGCTCGAGTTCCAATAATTGTATCAATTCCCTTTCTGGTATTTTCGTGTCAAAAATAATGACCTAATGATCTCAGTATTTTTATACTTAAATATATACATCAGCCTTAGGAGCTAGTCAATAGCTTCAGCTTTCCAAAACCATCACTTTTGACACCTCAGTGGTTTGGAACTGTCAAAGTTCAGTGTTTGGGGGCTAGGAAAGGCAAAGGTTGTGGAAGAAAGGCGGGGTTAAAGAGAAGAGAGATGGAGAAGGGCGTACGCGCAATTTGCGGTTCTTATAGTCGTCATCTATCATTTGATATTTCCAGGAAAAACATAAAAATATTTCAATAATCGGTTCAGAGGTGACATCAGCATCAATCCAACATTTTTTTAAATATTAAACTGTATAGAACAAATCACCAAAAATTAGAATGTAGTAACTGCTATATAAGTTTCCGAAAACCTATTAAAACCTGGAGAGTTCATTCGCGATACAAAGGACTGTTGAACAGATGGCTGGAGACTGTATGCGCAGAGGTTCAATAGCAAACAATGACAATACCATTTCTATGATTTTGTTTTTTTCTTTCTTTGAACGTCTGCACTTTTTTCTCTTTATACAATATTCCGAACATTTAAAGGGGTTACCTCTCCTCTCTCTGTCTATACCCTTCCAATGCCATCTATTGAAATCCCGGAAATAAAAAATAGAAGTGAGACAGCGGCGCAATATCAAAAAATGCCACGAAATAATATAGCGAAATAATATCAAAGAATGTCCATGCACTGGCAGCCTTGCATCTGTGAGCTCAAATGACGTACACGTGCTGAACAATGGCAAAGAGATGTGCTGCAACAATGATCGTTTCTCTGATCATCGTGGTCACTATCAATTGCAACATGCAGTGATCACTATGATCACTACAAATTGCAATTTGCAATGATCACTGTGATCACTACCAATTGCAATTTGCAATGTTCACTGTGATCACTATCAATTGCAATTTGCAGTGATTTGCAATAAATGGTGCCCCATCTATGTCTCCCATTTCTGCAGTTTGCTTAAACAATTACAACCCAAACTTTCTCACAATCTTATTCCTAAGTATCGCTGAAAACGATTTCAATAATATGCCGAACCTGGCCCGTAGAGACGATCAATTCCACAAACGTACCGTCAACAACTCACCTGATCAAACAATAACGCATCTTTAAGTATAATTTTATGCCCGATGTTTATGCAAATTTTGCTATTAGAATATGCGAAAAATATTTCTAGGCTCATTATTCGGAACTTAGACGGCAAATATAAGCAATCAGCTGCAATTCTAGGTGAAAATTGCATTCTCAACGGATGGTCATACTGTCATTATTTGAACTTCTTGTTGTGTCATTTCTAAGCTATTCTTCGTGTGATACCCTTCAAGAAATGTGCATTTATTAAGCAGCTTACATTACATCATCGGATTAGATATTCACAACTGTTTGTTCGCTGAAGGACAACAACGATTCCATATCTTGTAAAGTGCAGTTTGTGCAGTTTGTTTGAAATATTCTGAAAACCTATGGAAGTGCAAATATGTGCAGTTTGAGTGTAAAGTGTAAAGTGCAAATATGTGTCAAGTGCAGTTTGAAAATCATAGAAATAAACAGCACTTTAGCACTTTACTTCATTAATTCTTCACATATTGTGAGGAATAACATAACGTATTACCATACTTACTCGGAAGAAAACCAATGGAATCATTTAAAAAATTTATGCGATTATTTCATACACATCGGATGGCATGAAAACAATTCACTATGAAATATAGGTACATAGTCGATTTGCATAAGCGATCGAATCAACTAAGCCATGCAGCTATTACCTTATAATATTTTATGTTTTGTTGGCATGTTAAAAATCGGTTCGTGAGGTGAGCTTATCTTCTAATTGGAATATATTAGAGGTAACACATTTACGTGAGAGATTAGACAAACGTGCACATCATACCAGCTCTTTTAGCATGTGTCTCCCATGGATTTGGATTATACAACCGCCAATTTAACCTTTAAAACACTATAACCATATTATTAAATTTAGAGAATGCATCAATAGTTATCGACCACCTTGTCTGTCATATCTGAAACAAAATAATGCAAGATTAGGTTCAATAAAAATGTTTATAAAATACACTTCATGTCGGAGAGTTATTGGGTTGTGTAATTTTTTTTTCAAAATTATTTTTGAAAAAAAAATAAACCTGCAAGGGACACAACACATATGGAAGGGAAATGAGACGGGGAGAAAGCATTCTATAGAGTGCGACGGAAGTGCTGCGTTGGCAAAATGGGAGAAGCTTACTCTCTCTCCGTCTCTGGGAATCGACCACAGCAGAAGTGCACACACACGCTAACCACTGCCGAATGCAGTAGTTTCAATAACGCTGAATTGAGGTTGACGGCCATCTATACCCCCGCACTACAAACATCACTCCATCACGTTGAATCACCCCACCAACCTCCCAAAACGACAGCCTTCTGAAGTGCTTATTTGTATTCAACGCTCACTCATTAAAAGGGACCGATAAGAAAGCTTCGTTTTGTGATTGTTGTTCTACCGGATGGGTTGTATAGATGTATTAAAACGGGTGGGAAAACGCGCCATGGGAATTGACACAATATGCGCTTTTGTATTTCTCTCATCTGACTAAATATTTTCAAAAATTCTCAAAAAAAAATAAAAATTAGTGTAGAACGAAAATCCAGCTCATTTANAAGTGATAGCACAAACAATGCTGTGTGCAGTTTCAACTTTCGAGAGTGGAGCCCACTTCCTTCCGATTTCGTTAATGCACCCATTCATTCAGCTTTCAAACTGCGACTGAGTCGTTTCGATTTACACGCAATTGCTGCTTCTCAAGTATTGAATGTCGATTCACCTCGATTGTTGCTTTGCAAATGTTTTACTCTTCCTAGTTGTTCATGCTTGCATAATTTGCATCTTTTTCTCTTTTAGGATATCTAAATAAATATAAAACAACCGAAACGCAAAAGCAAAAATGAATGAACAAATAAATAAATAAATCGCGAAATGATGCAGACAGCATTGCTTACATTGAAAAATATTTCTATCATTGTAGACCATTACTATTATGATCGATTCATCCCATATAGGAACTCATCCGGAGATTAATAATTCCAAAAATGAATAATGCGCCCATCGATCTATATCTACCTTCAATCAGTAAACTTTCTATTTCTTACACAAAAATAAAAAGTGTAGGAAAAAGGTGATCAAAAATTTCATTGTTTAGCGAAATGTACACGTTCCTCTATATCTGTTCGTTCGCACACACCCATGTCGAACAAAAAACTCAATATTCCCGATCAAACGTGCAAAGATCAGTCGCTTTCATTTCAGATCTTCATTTACGGATGCAGCTTTCTATTACTTGACGTAATGGCTCGCAAGTAGTGCGGAAAGGAATCCTTTCCACATTATGGAGGACGGCTGGATATAAGGAACTGTCCATCGATGCGCCAAGCTTCAGGTGGAAGCTTCCGGGCTTTAGACGGCATAAGGAACAGGGATCGGTGGATGTATTACCTTTATACGCCACATTTGATTGCTCGTCGCTATCTGCGAGGAACACATCGACAAAGTCACGGAGTGAGAACAGCAATCTTCCCATAGCTGTAATGTTGCCAGTGTTAAAACACTGGTAAACATCTGTGGCGCGTGCTAAGTAGAAATCTTCTGTTGTCATACTGAACCACTAGAACTCATTTTACTGTTTGTGAATGGATTTGCTTACTCGTTAATTAATTTATTTACTTATTTGTTATTTTAGCCATATATTCTGTTGACAGAGCAATTCTTGAAGAAATTTTATTGCACCATTAGTATTTGATAAGGATAGAGGCAGGGAAGCATATTTGCAGCTAGGGTTCAATTGTTAGTCAGATTTAGTTTATTCATTTCATATTTATGCTCTTTTAGACCATTTTGACCACATCGGAACTCGATGGCTGTGCGGCGACCTCGAGTGGCAATGCATATGGCATCGATACGTCGACACCGGTAACCTGTTCTATTGAGCCATCCAAATAGTGGAACACTTCAGACTCGATTACCTAAATCTCATGTTGCTAATAGCACATCGATACCGGCAGAATATTACCTCTGTCGGCAGGCAATATTTATATTACCTGTCGACAGAGGTAATATTTTAACCACAGACTTATTTTCCTCATTGCCCCAGCATCGTCAGATTGTTTTTTGTTTTCATAAAATTTTTATTTCTGTGCTGAATTGTCTTTCAAACCAAGATATTCCCTTGCATAGTGATACAATTTTTTCATTGAAGTAGAGGCGGAGCTATATGTTCAAAAAGAACTTCTGTTGAAAAAAATATGACACCTGGGCATCAGGTTGTATATATTTTAATAAGTAATGTAAAATTATGATCCATTTCGGCCGCCTATCGGTAAATACCACCACAACTGAAGACGATTTCTACATGAATGCTGCTCACTAGTCGAAACAACTAATGCAAAACCCATGCAATGATAATAACAACATGGTAATAAAACCTAAAGTAATAATAAAACCAAAACTCAGGTGTTCGTACAAACGGGAAATGAAGTACGGTAATTTTTAAACGCCATATGGCTCGGCGCTTATGTTGATGGTGAGAAACATTACGAAACGGTACCTGTTTAGCATTATTTAATACTTCTGGTTGGAAGAAGTCTGTTTCAGTTGGCATTAAAATAATTAGAATAATTTTTGACTGCGTTAAAACTGAGCCAAACTATGCATATGTTGTTGGATGAATTTAGCATGAAGTACCTGAGTCACAACTTCAGCACCGATATTGGCAAATGGCCATCCATTATCGATAGTGACAAGATGGTGCGTTTTCATCACAGATTTCTTAATCGTTTCGAAATCAAGTGGTCGTAGTGTACGTAGATTGACCACCTGAAGATATGCTCTGCCGAGTTATGTGACCGCGAAACGAGACCCCAACGCCGCTTCTGCAACGCTTCGAATGCGGTCTCATTGCAATGAACAACCTACTGCCACATCAATATGGCATATATACTTCTTCCACTTCTACCGTTTCTTGCATTCCTGTACTTCTGTATTTCACATTTTTATATTCCTTATTCTACCATCTCTAGTATATTATCTGCAAAATTTGGTGCTCTTGGATGTGTTCTATTCTCTAAGATATGAAAAAACTTTTCTATTGTGAAGGTCAAGCGAACCATCATGTAAATCGACGATAAGTTCCTAACTTTCTGGAAAAATTGGACTCTAAAAAAGCCAAAATCACCTCGGTGTCAATCCCTTGCCCTTTGAGCTGAGCAGCAGCTTCAATGGCTCGCTTTATGTCCAATGAGTAGGCAACGATGGTAACATCTTTGCCTGGGCGTTCGATTTTTGCAACCCCCATAGGAAGAAGAAAATTGGGAGACATTGCCTCATCGGACATCGGGAATTCCTCTGAGTAGAGCACTTCATTCTCCATGAATACAACTAGGATGAATATTTTCTTTAATAGGAGGTTTCGTTGTTTTTATTGCATCAAAACAACATCTTATTGAGGTATTGCTTTATATGCAATTCGCTTGCGTTAGCATCGCCTGGTGGAATAGTTGTTTTTTTTACTTCGTTCTATCAGAGAGAAATATCTGTGAAATCAGCAACCGGAAACAGTGGACTTCATAATCTCGGTACTTTATAATCTGAGTAAAAGGTACTTTATATTCTGCGCTTTTCGAAGGAACGGGTCAGAGCGTGAAATTGAGGACTTCGGGGAATAACCGACTCCCTCAAGAACATACTCTTCAACGACAGTATAAAACGGTCGCCGATCATGATCCAACAAAGTATATGGGTTCATGGTCGACGACTGCGTATGAAGGACCTTTGCGGAAATACCATTTGAAGGAAAAAGGCAAAGATACTATTTGGGGGTTTGCTGCTTGAATCACTTTTTAAACAGCAATTAGGACCTCACTACAGCGAAGGCCTTGCACTTTTCGCACGGCATTCATCCAAGAAGGTAAACAACAGCAGGGATGGTCCAGATTACAATGGGCAATAGATAATTGTAGCTTCAACGATTTGATTGCTAATGGTTTCAGTGCTTCACTGTTTCGATGTCACAAACATCCTACCCTAATTTTGCAGAAAAGTCTAATATACTGCGCTGTACCTTTAAAACTGCCAACGTACTGTGTTATCCCAGAATATTGTACAGCAGTAGTTTACCATGGTGCAGTACAATATTTGGAAGTAGCACAGGGTGACTTAAGCATACATAACAAAAAATTTAAGCCATTGTGGCTAATAGCAGATATGTGCTATACCATTAAAAAAACACAACATATGATAGACGGAGTGAATAAACATCTTCGATAGCCTGAAGTCTTAGCAAAGAGATGAAAAGAGATGAAGGTGAGGTTTCTCATCGCTTCTTCATTCAATTCTCCCTCTTAATTTCTTTCTAAAATCTCTTTTCTGTTCTATTTTTTCCCCTTAAAAAAACTGTCCATCGGGTTACAACTTACCAATTCTTCGTTTAACCACAAAATCCATATTGCCACCTGGTTCTCATTTGATCCATTTTAACTGTTTCTAAATGGTCTGTAATGAACAAACAACACTCTACGTTATTCTTGTGATAAGTACGTTTGAATACAATCTTAGCTGAATTTATAGGTCGAAAAATATTGACCGGTCTTCTTCCCACTTGCAATCCGGACCGAATTATGACCCGAATTCAACCCAGTCATGCGATTCTTTGTGCTTCAATCCGAAACTAAATCCAGAATAATCCAGAATATGGCTGCCAGAATTTATTGTTTATCATTGCTCGCTCACCTATCATTAAAAAATAAGCTACGGAATGAAGTACATAAAGCGAAAGTACGAATTATACAAAAACTATTCAATGGAAATATAAAACCAGATATAGATTCTAATCTGTCCCCGGCTAAGTTAAAGCCGACCCCTCGATCGGCTCTAATCGACCTCCGTATTGTCAAGGATTAGACCTGATCCCTATCTCAGTCATAACCTAATCCGGGGATGGTTTATCATATCTGTCAATAAGTAAGCATAACCAGTTTGGCGTCAAACACTTCAACTTCACTATTGACAGCTGCAAATCGAAAGTATGTTCACAACGTGAAACCACCTCACATCCCCGTAGAGAGCAAATAAACGAAACCACTGAAAACTACAAGTCGAACAGTCAACAAAGAGTTAAATGACGAATGGCGCCTTCTAGTAGTTTTCTAAGTAAGCGGAAATATCGAAGCGATAAGAAGGTGAAGGATGTAAGAAAGAGAAGGAAATGCAAATCAAGGCGACATTTCCAATATGCTAATTTTTATCTCATGCAAAAATTTCAATTTCGACACGAATTTTTTCGACTTAAATATTATTTTCTATGCAAAAAGGAAGAGAAGGAACATTAAAGAGGATTCGAAACATACAAACCACACTGAAATAAGACAAAAAGGCAACAGTGGTTGATTGTAGAGAAGATGCGGCATCAACTCTGAGGATGGATGTGCACAAATGAATGGATCCATCCATACAGGATGACAACACAAATGCGCCAATACCAGGCATAACATCCAACGCTGAGACGTGATGACCACATCGATCGATAATTGAGAGCTGCCATCGAGATACGGTGGCCGCCGAATTGAGTGGCGTAGAACGATGAGAAGGTGAGTGAATTTGGCAATGGGCCAACGCAGGATAGAACATGATGACGGGATGTTGGAGGTACTTAAGTAAGTTGGACATGGTACGACGGAAAACCGATCAGGTGGGACCGGAGATGAGCAAGTGCCCTTAGCTGGCAGACTACTGTACTGTTTCATTATTAGTTGAGAGCTAACGATGAGGTTGTTTTTGTGATCCGTGGTTCTTGCGGGTGGCGCATTTGTCATTGGTGAAGCTAACAATGAGGTTGTTTTTGTGATCCGTGGCTCTTGCGGGTGGCGCATTTGTCATTGGTGAAGCTAACAATGAGGTTGTTTTTGTGATCCGTGGTTCTTGCGAGTGGCGCATTTGTCATTGGTGAAGCTAACAATGAGGTTGTTTTTGTGATCCGTGGTTCTTCCGGGTGGCGCATTTGTCATTGGTGGTGACGGTACTCTTGTCGTTCAGTAAAATATATAATGAATGAGATTAGAGTACATTTGCCAAGATAACTTTTCTATGTAAGTTTATATCGAAAAATATCAACAAATCTTATCTATTCGTGACTGGGACGAAAACTGGTTTAATCTAAGATAGTATGGAGATGAGTCCAGGCCTGGTCCGAGTGAGGATAAAGGTGGTTGCCCAACAAAGACCAGGTATAAACCTTTACCGATGCTCGTCAATTAAACCTAGTTCTGGTGGCGAGTAGGGTCGGACTTATCGTTTTTTTCTGTTATGCTTTATTGTTTTCGAAATAAAAACCATTTTATTGATTGATTCAAACCCAAACCCGTTGCTCACCAAATTGCCATCCTAAACGTTAGATATTCGCCGGTGACGAGGATCTCCATTTCTTCGATGGTTTCAAATCTTGAATCATCGAAATTGAACCATTGGAATCGTGAAATTTCCTAATACGTACCTATCATCTAAGAATCGTCCATCCGATCCACAAACTTCAGAAGGAGGAACATGAGTTAAATCCATCTCCATCGCAGTTGATCCCGGAAGGAGGTTTGCTCAGATCCCATGTTATGAGATTTCATTATGCACATGTAGTAAATGCTTTATGTAAGAGTATTCTATGACCTTGTCGTTACCATTACTGTAAAATGGGAATAACCTCACATCTAGTATACCTGTTTATTAGAATCCCGCGAGGTTAATTTCTGTTCATTGCGTTAATTTTATACTCGGTAGGATATAATTGCCAAAGGTATTCCGGTCAAATTGGCGGTCGGCTTCACCGTCGAAAGTTCGAATAAATTGCAAGGATCTGCTTCCTTATTGATGAGATTAGTAGCAATGAAGAATTACGTTTTTTTCAGTCAGGGATTGTGTTAATTTCTTCTTACTCATTATTTTTAC
>QEWY01000037.1:575-13472 GCA_006503575.1 Baylisascaris schroederi
TATATACTCACAAGGCGGCGTTTCCAGGAATAAAACTGAAAAAAACAAAACAAAACCCACAAGAAGGGTGGTTTAATAAGAATCCCTCCGCACGACTGCAGTGTCATATCAGCGTAACGTCGTTCGCCAATTTTAAGCACCCCATTCCATAATGTTGTGGGCATATATTTAAACGATGTGGTACTGAAAAATAAGATCATCTTAACAATACCAAGCCGAACAACAGGCAAAACTGCAAACTATAGGTAAACCTAACGCTTTTTCCTAGTCCAGTACTGTGTTCAACATCATCACATAAAAGAAACATTATAAAAAACGTTTCGATAAATAAACTCAACTAGTTCTCCAATTCTAAGTTGAAATATCGCTTCAAAATGTGATTTCTATAAAATCATATTAAGTTCCATAAATACTATACAAGGAGGAACTTCGTTAAGTGATATCGAATTTCCCTCAGTTGGCAATATTAAGCAACAAAAGACAACCAAATTAGGCAAAGTCATATGGTGCACAGAGTATTCAACCCAATGAAAAACCATGAGTATTATAAACCGTAGAACCATTATACCTTAAACAAGCGATGCTCTCAACCCTCTTCTCTCCTACCTTTTGCTCCCCCCTTCTCCCTCTCTAATCGAAGGAATTAGGAGATGGAGGGGGAAATGAAAATTTTTGAAAATCGCCGCCGATTGCAACAACATTTATCTTCTTTCGATGACAATTAACTAACAATCTGAAACGAAACCGAAGTGTTACTTTCCCGCTTGCCACAAAAAACAATAAAATGGAATAAGTTACCTGGATGATTTAAATATTGCTGGAGGACAGCGGTGGCCACAACACTAAATTCCAAAAACTCTAAATGCAGCACAAATCACTACGCCATATCAATTTACACTGATATTCATTCGTCTTTATTCACCCTCATTCAATTTAGTGAGCCTTGTTCCATATTAAATAAGGCCAGTCCTTGCTATCTCTACAATCCTTCCGGTGATTACAATTATAAACTTAAATGGCTTAATGAACAGATGTTATACATACGCATTGGGTGCGAAGTCGACAGTAAACACCGCAAACGGCAACACGTTCGCCGGAACATTTGAATAAATACCCGGTTCATATTCATCGTATAAATATACCTGCAACAAATTTTCCCGTATACCGGACAGGCTCCGCTTTGCAGCTTGTTAAGATTGTACCTACTAGTTCGATCACGAAGTCACCTCCGATTTCCAGCACACTTTTTACAGTTTCCATTTCAGAATTTTGAAATAAGCTCTGTATTCGACTCCGAAGTTCCATTACTTCTGGAGTTTAACCTCACACCTTTTTTTCAAAACTTGACTTTCAACTTTTAACAATTCAGTTCAATTCTAACGCATTTATCCCCCCTCCCAAGAAAACAAAAGAACTACCACAAATCCACCACTAATTGCAATAAATATGGTCACCATTCTGTGCCAACGTATTGTGATATCTACTCCTTATAACAATTATATAGTACTCTGCCCGAATGGTGATTAGCATTCAACTATGAAGTTACTGAAAAAAAAATCTGTACCTGATTGTAGCGGAAAACTTCATGTCGACTTAGCGAATCGGCAGTTGTCGGTGGTCTCGCTACATGAGCCGCAAATCCCGGTGTTGGCTCCAATGTGAACGAGCTCAAACCAACCACGTTTGAGCGACCTTTCAGAACCTGAAAAATATTAATCCCAATAGATATAACTAAAAATACTTTTAAAACAACAAAATTCAAAGATGACGAGCAAATGTCTCGAGTAGATCGATTAGTTAGGGTGCAAATCACAAAGATAGACATTAGCCCTGCACTGTTGAAAACATTCTGCTATTTTTTCAAACTTTCACAGTCTCTTTTTCAAGTAAGTTGACATAAGCATCATCACAAGCCAACGCATCATCTTTTGATGCTAATCTCTTTGGCTAAAACGATTTTCAAACAAAATAATTATACTTTTTTTCCTCATAGAAGACTACTTAATAGTACATCTTTAAATTGAAAATATGTTACCTTGAAGGCCATAATATGAAGTCGTGTATTTTCGATAAACTTTGCAGGCGTAGCCAAATCTGAACTCTCGTTTAGATGAACACCTGAAATTGAATGACGTTTCGGCAACAGAAAGACGAAGAAGGATCAGGCAAGACCACATCTTCTGATTCCAATTAGGACCTACTTCTCTAGCCCCTGCTACCTTCTCTTGATGGCACTTGCGTCACCTTCGTTTTTTTATTGAATTCCCCTCCCTCCCACTCTAATCGAATTTCATAAGCAAATCAAGAATACGTTCCCACTGTCTCATTTTCTGGGTTAGTTCAAAACGTAGGAGTCAGTTATGCACAATGAACAAAGATAATAAAGGTATTTTAAAAAGTAATTCCCAAATATACGTTAACCCATAAGACACAACGCGGTCGTAGCACTACTCTCCTGTAAAAATAAACGATAACGAGCAAATCTAAAGACTAAAAAAAACTGAAATCGTGGAAGAAAAAAATGAAAAATAACCTTTCGATGTTTCACCCAAATCACCAATGAACGTGTTCCCTGTGAAAAGACCATGTTGGGCGATCAATTCCGTCTGCAAAAAATGAGCTGGTACAATGATAATCAAAACCATTCATTGCTACCCTTTCAGAAAGAAAATATGGAAATGGAAATTCAACAAAAGCCACAACCGAACTTCCTGTTGGTTTTAATAATGTTTCAATGATGTTTCACTTAAATAGGTTTTCAAACAAGTTTTTAAACAAGTTTTGAAATAACTCGACTTAATCTGAGAACATCGTTCAAAACCTACCTATTCAATATATTAAAAAAGGACCACCAACACTGCAAGAATCTAAGAAATCTGAGCATCTTGTCCTTAAAAAGTTATGAATGAAGAGACTCATCCCCCTTTCTGTTCCTTCATCAAAATCAAGCGAATACTCAAGTTATTACAAGGTGATCGGAATGAGCGCAATCAACACTGCAGATAGGTCTTAACTAGCTCAGAACCCACCATATCCACCCCTCTCCCCATCTTTTTCGTCAAAGGAGGAAACTGACACCTTGGACACCTCATTCCACTTCTTCCACCCTACCCCTCCTTTGATCCTTAAATCACAGATCATGTTCAAGTACAAAAACAGGATATAGAATGCAATCCTCATGACGGAGATCTAACAAAACATAAGGTATGCAAAAATGATCGCAAAAAAATTGTGGTTTATTATAGGCTATAGGAAACTCCGGTTCAAAAAACACTGCAATTGATGCAGGCAGCTTAAATATTAGTAAGTAGTTAAACTTAAAACGATCACCTAACTCTCGTTCAAAGGGAGCTTAAAATTTCAAGTACATCATAAACCAATTGAGCTTTCTCTCTAAATGCTTTACTAAAATTCAACTTCAAATATCAAGCAAACTAGTTGAAAAACTACCTCACGAAGAGGACCAGCAAGACAGAGAAAAATCTTGTTCACAGACAAATCTTCCTGTTGATTTTTTTCCATTTTAATTACTTACTTATTTATTTATTCATTCAGAATTTGGAATAAAATTTTTCCCTTAGCTAAAAAAATCATCGCTTAAATCGGAGTCCTCACTCATTGCAACAAGACGATTTCAACAACCACGAAAAAAAGAAGGGAAAACAGATTCTTGAAGCAGATCAAAATTGATACTCCTGTTCCACAACAGAGGGTCTATGATGAGGAATAAATAGATAAGGTGACAAAATGGCCACTATGGCCATAAAAGCAAAATGGATAACCTTCAAAGGTGTCTACTACCTCCATTTGCCACTTCACATTCTCTCAAGTGAAACCATTAGCCATACCATCTATCAAATATTCTTTAGTTAGCCTCAGCTGTAGCCATTAAACAATAAAATCATCTCATCACACTCCCATTTACCTAATAATATTAAAATATTTCCCTCATTTAAAAGTTTATATTTTCCAACCTTTTCTTCAAGTATATTATTCCTGATCGCCATACAATGGATCACAGATATGTTACGTTCCTTTTGATGCACAGACAGATGCTTGCGAAATATTGGCCAATACTGGGAACGGAAATCCTCACTCGTCAGTGGAACATCATCCAAAGGCGAGATGATTGCGCTGAAAATTTTGATATTAATGCAACAAATGATTCCATATATAAACCTGAAAACCAATGCAACTTTTAAATGTTTCATATTGAAATGTTTTTTATACTTTTCTTGCAAACTTTGAATTCGCAACGATTGCAATTTTTGCAATGCAATAAATTTTTAATTCAAGAACAAAGTTTGTAACACAGCGACTCCGAGACGTCGTAAATCAAATTAAGACATTCAGGAATGCAATCAAAACATCTAAAATCTTCATGCAAACATTTCGTGTGATGGAGGCATAGCCTTGGCTTAGATACAAGCAAACGAATTTCCTTTCAGCGGCAACAGGCGCGAGTGGGGAAAGGGAAAGATGGAGGGGGATCTTCAGGATCCTCATCTTCAAAGGTGTATATGTTTATAAAAATGGCTACCTGCTTTTAGGTGGGCTAATTAACATCAAACACCTATGTGAACACATTCAACTCAGCAATCGTCACTCTTTAATGAGTGCTAATTACTGAAATACTAAATGAGTACCAAAATGCCATCACATAATTGCCGTATTTCCAACTAAATCCATTTCAAAATCGTATCTGCCACATTTTCATAAATAAGTATCTGTCAACGGATACCTGCATGCAATACGTTGAAAATGTATTAAACTTTAACTCAATATTTTAAAAAAACCAACCTCCTTGTTGGCCATTTCCGCCTTTCCTCGGTATTACAAATTGTTGAACAGATTGACATTCTGAAGTCATCTATAAAACATAATACAATTAGCCTATATTATTCGTTTACTAGTTGTTTATTAATATAAACTGCGATCACATACGAGAGTCTATCGAAGTGGACACTTCGTGATAGTCGGACTTACCACCCCCTTCCTCTCCCCCCTCCCCTACATCATCCCTTTCCCCTCATCGAGAAGGAAATTTTCTTACTCCAACTGCCTTTATGCAAACTCGAATGGATATTCTTTCTTAGCCCTTAAAACATACCTTTGCAATAAAAAAAAAAAAACGCCATTGGGCTATCACCCCCTCCCATTTTCCTCTGAGGGATCACAAAAGTGTGCTAGCGTATACCATCGCGTTTACGTTGTCATTGCAATAGACAATACTTAAAAGCAATAAAACATTTAAATACATGAACACACAACGTTTAAACACGTGTAATCACATAACTAGCATCAATCCACATAAGGGCGTAGAAACAAGTAGAGATGTACGCTACGGCAAGATGCAATGAGTATTTCCTACTTAAATACCTATAAAAAATGAGCCGGGAGTGGCTCCAATGATGAAAATGAGCCCAGAAATAGCTTTGATATGGTGTCGAGAAATCATCGGATATTCTCATCGAAAGCTATAGCATATTTGCATATGCAAGCAGCACCACCGATATTTCTGTCAAACATTATGAATACATTCAATGGATATAAATGGTCACTTCAGCATGATCCTCAGCCGAGGCAAACCAAACTGAAAGGTGATGAGACATCCTTTAAAAGGCACCAAAAATATCGTCACATGGCGTTAACACTACACCTAATAAATTGACACCAATTTTAAACTTAAGCTTGGTTCAACATCCAAACCTAAGTTATACTTTAACATTACGTTTAACATTTCAATATTACGCAGCATTTCAAAACCTTTCGATTATTATACTGTGTCTGCTTCAAAAAGGCGCAAATGTCGTATAGCATCACCACATACATTTCTACCAGAGCTGCCATCGTTTCTATGCAAAACAAAATTCCATCATCACTATCATACATAACATAGTAAAAGTTACGTAATTTATAGCAAATATTCTGTGGAACTCAATCGAACGCTACTCAACCCTCAAAAATATGAGCTAAAATGTGGAATGTACTACATTAAATATTCTTGCTCGAACAAGATTAATAATAACAAAAGCATAAAGCTGCACAAGTTTCCCTATCTACTGGGTCACTCCTAATATCACCATAGCTATGTAACGATGACATCATCAAGCAACACCTCATACAGTACGCCTAAAAGAACCGCCCGCTGAGCCAAGCACACTCTACGAGTTCATCGACCAACAACGACGAATCCCATAACTGCAATCTATGTACAAAACTCGGTCAATTTTTTTTCTCTACAAACATCCACATAGTAATGATAAACTTAAAGCTATCAGTTTATAATATCCAAATTCTTCGTGGTTGCCCTGAGATATGCATTCTTAGACTAAGAATTGAACGACAACTGCGCAAAGATGTCCGAAACATTTATGCTGTTTTAGTGGATGACCAAAAAACCTGTGAAAAATTTGCATAATTTTAACTCGAATGGATTATCGATGAAGAGGTAATTTCTACTCGTGCAAGATTTCTCGGTCTCAATAAACTTTTAGGGGTCATTAGTGACCATTTAGATGACCGCAACGGTCACCGTTAAACAGCCCAAAAATAATACAACAACGAAAAATTGCCATAAATGCAGCAGAAGTATTCGAACCCGAAAGTTTTCTACGCATATGATTTTCTTGCCGAACTTTGTCCTCTAAACTTACATCAATGATGGTGTCATGTTGAAAAAAAGGCTAAATAAGGGAAGGTGATATAATAATACAATCAGGTTGACTGCAAAGCTGCAAAGTGTTTGTACTTCGAAGAAGTAATTAAACTTATGTTTGTGCAAGAAATGGGATGTCGACTAATATGGGTCCCTCTGTGGCAATATTGGAGCCATTTGTCATATCCATCCTATGTTCTTCTTAATACTCATCACTTNCTCAGTACTCGGCAAAAAAGCTATATCTCTTTCCACGTGATATAATGCTGCTGCATCAAAGCAGCAAAAGGCGTTGAATTGAGAACGGAAGAAGGTTGGTTTTTAAAAGGTGTAAAAATAGCAACATTGGAATATCTTAGAGAGAAATAGCAACATTAGAATATCTTTAAGAAAGGCATCTTCCGTTCCAGCGATATTATGATCTCGGCTCTCAACCAAGTAAATACTGTGAACAAGCAATCGCTTCGGAGCTTTCAAGAAACAAAACATAAGGAATAGCACAACCAACGACATTAGCAACTTCCCTAAATGATAGATGGTAGAAATACAGGTAAAGAAGGACAGCTTTTCAACGTTTCCCATAGGTAATTTTTGGTTAATAAAGCAAAGTTATTGGTATTATGGCTTAGATAATGGGCATCCGTGTCGACAACGATACGTTGAAATTAGAAATGAAAACACTTAAATACTTTCACAATAAAATTGTTCATTCGTATAGGACAGAGAATGCTGCCATTGTAACAATGAAAGAAAATAAAAATAGAGTAAATAAAACATAGACCGACTTGCTAATCTACAACAGATTCGTATTAATCTACATTAGACACACGGCGTCATAACTCTTAGATATGCTAATCTCGTTATTTTTATACCTTTTAAAAACCAATTTTCTCTTGTTCTCATTTCAACGTCTTCTGCTGCTTTTATGTAAGAGCATTATATCACGCAGAAAGAAATATAGCATATTTGCTGACAATCGAGGTAGAGCTTTAATGGTGACTAACAATGGTATAAACCTTGGTTAGTAGATGAGCTGAAGTCCTATACCCTTTAGGCGTAAAGACGACCTTTGAACAGAAACGTTTGCATAGACAGAAAAAATATTATACATGGATAAAAAATCTGTGTATAATATTTTATAATACATAGGACTATTTTCCAAGACTTATAGATTGCCTTACCGAAATATTCGTATGAAGATTTATCGAATTCGGTTATGGATATCAATCGATGATTGAGTTTATTTGTAGAATGAAGCTCAATTACATATTCGATCATTACACAATATTCTATCATGATTGAGTGTTCGAATTCGTGCATCGCACGATGACGTTGCAATGAAATGGTACTTTGCACTAAGGGTGTGTAAAATGGTGCAAAACGTAGATTCATTGAAGCCTATAAAGCAACATCTCCTCCCCCTCCTCTACTGTTCTTGTGTCTTCTCATAACGGAATGCGTGTGCTCTCATCACCCCTTCCTCACACACCTCTTCACCTCCATCGACGGATCATCTATGATATACGTATCCTTATTGCAACATTATCCATCCCCACCTACTGATCGTAACTGACATTTTCATCTTACAAAAGCGCGAAAAATGCATTGCAGTATCCATCTTCATAAACAAACCGTTTAATTGAGTTCATTAACCCAGCTCTGAATTGAGTTCAGTGTAGTTCAGTTTATATCTTTGACGACCGCTAAGCTCATTTCTCATCATTTTANAGACCGACTTGCTAATCTACAACAGATTCGTATTAATCTACATTAGACACACGGCGTCATAACTCTTAGATATGCTAATCTCGTTATTTTTATACCTTTTAAAAACCAATTTTCTCTTGTTCTCATTTCAACGTCTTCTGCTGCTTTTATGTAAGAGCATTATATCACGCAGAAAGAAATATAGCATATTTGCTGACAATCGAGGTAGAGCTTTAATGGTGACTAACAATGGTATAAACCTTGGTTAGTAGATGAGCTGAAGTCCTATACCCTTTAGGCGTAAAGACGACCTTTGAACAGAAACGTTTGCATAGACAGAAAAAATATTATACATGGATAAAAAATCTGTGTATAATATTTTATAATACATAGGACTATTTTCCAAGACTTATAGATTGCCTTACCGAAATATTCGTATGAAGATTTATCGAATTCGGTTATGGATATCAATCGATGATTGAGTTTATTTGTAGAATGAAGCTCAATTACATATTCGATCATTACACAATATTCTATCATGATTGAGTGTTCGAATTCGTGCATCGCACGATGACGTTGCAATGAAATGGTACTTTGCACTAAGGGTGTGTAAAATGGTGCAAAACGTAGATTCATTGAAGCCTATAAAGCAACATCTCCTCCCCCTCCTCTACTGTTCTTGTGTCTTCTCATAACGGAATGCGTGTGCTCTCATCACCCCTTCCTCACACACCTCTTCACCTCCATCGACGGATCATCTATGATATACGTATCCTTATTGCAACATTATCCATCCCCACCTACTGATCGTAACTGACATTTTCATCTTACAAAAGCGCGAAAAATGCATTGCAGTATCCATCTTCATAAACAAACCGTTTAATTGAGTTCATTAACCCAGCTCTGAATTGAGTTCAGTGTAGTTCAGTTTATATCTTTGACGACCGCTAAGCTCATTTCTCATCATTTTACAGTGCCTCGTCACCACCTGCCTCACTCTCACTATTTTACAGTACTCGGACGTGACCCCCCCNCCACTCGCTGCTGTTTAACGATTTCCCCTTCATATTTTTAAGCGTGTATAGAAAAAACAAAGCAAGCAATATGAAAGCCATATGTGTAAAAAAAACGAGCAGAATATATTACAAAGCGGAAGCGTATTATGCTGGTGGAATAAAGTACCTTTTTGGTAGATTTATCACCATCGCGTTTCTTCTCTTCCAAACGTTTCTTTCGATCCTCAAACCGATGCTGCACGAACTTGATCTTCTCGTCTGTCTTCTTCAAATCTCCCTCTTTCGACTCGCTCGATATCTAAAGTAAACAAAATTCAACATCCACTTTGATGTCCAATACTCCCATATGTTTGTCATTCCGTTTTAATCGGTAAATGGAGCGATTGTCAACCTCTTAAGAGCCCGGAACGTTTTGGCAACCAATACTGCGCAACGAGTGAGCACCAACAGGTTGACAATACATCACGGCCGTGATCTGATCTGATCAGCCTTACCACCGCATCAACTGATCAGAATTTCTGCAGCTGAACCATCACAAGATAAACAGCGGGGCTGCACATTACCTATTAGGGTGAGCAACAGCTGCCTTTTTGTAGAAAGATTTCTGGTCATGACGGCTGCGATACGCCGCCGAGTTTTCGGATTTTCGGGCCTATCGTGGGAGACGGCCAACCTATGAGTGCAATAATAACAGTTAGACTTTGCTTCTTACATCAGTCAAGAGTCTTAAAAACAACAAACAATAAACTGCGACAACAACTAGGCTCCTGTAAATTGTGAAACTTAGCATTCAGCCCAAAATACTCGCATACGATTCCACTTTTATCAATACAAAGCGGATGTATATATAAAAAAGGCTTTGGAAGGAAGCGAAGATCCATTGGGAGTGTTCAGAAAAAGGTGAGAAAGGGTGGAAACTTCTCGCCATTGACGGTGGCAAAGAATTCATTCGATTCAGGTGCTAGATTTTTATTCAGATTCAGACGATGAACCTCGATGCCTATCGAAGGGAATCTCATGCAGTTCTCAATTCTGTCCACGAATCTGTGAGTTTCCCATTCCCTCAACAGATCATAGCGTACCCTCCCAGCAAAAACGGTGATAAAGCCAAGCGCATTCAAATGACAAGTGGGTCTATTGCTATAATTAATGACCATATTACAACGATGGACTAACTGACTGTTCGATGATTTCACTGTCAGAATGCTTTAAAAATCGTTTACATTTAGTCGCAGTTAGACAGAAAAATGTTTATATTTAGGACATTCTAGTCAAATTGCCAAAGCAGCCAATGGTGTACATTTCGCATAGACCTTCAGAGAAATACAGCACTCACCAATACCGACAGTTCCCATGAAATGACCACTCCTCCTCAACTTCCTTCCTGTACTTTTCAATCCTTCTTCTAAGCGAAGACCTCTTTTGAGATTCGCTCTAATTACCTATCCCTCCCCATCAATTCTTTACTCAGAATCAATGTACCACTCACCTTCAGGTGCCAATCCCGTGGCATCCCCTCGTCTTCCAAATCCCGTGACATCCCCCCTCTTCCAAATCCCGTGACATCCCCTCCTCTTCAAAATCCCGTGACACCCCCTTCTCTTCCAAATCCTATGACATCCCCTCCTCTTCCAAATCCCGCGACATCCCCTCCTCTTCCAAATCCCTCACGAAATAAAAAGCGAAAAGGTGCTCACTTTGTCTCCGATCTTCTCGAATTCCTCTGCTTGCTCCTTAGCTGCATCGGTGATCTGCTGCAGCTTCTTTTTGAGACGCTCGATTTCACTTCCATCCGATATACGAATCGACTATAATTAACACATTCATTAATGGAACTAATGTACACAAAACTAAGCAATAAAAGATTGATGCTCAGGTATTTTTTCAAAAACTATGTAAGCACCATTTTTACAAAATGGTGTTTTGTAAAAAATGGAAATGGAAGTCACTTACAAAATGAACAATCCTTGAAGGAACAGATAGACAAAATGTAGCGTGACACTCAAAGCGATTGAAGTTTTGGATAAAAAAGATAACGGTAGGAAAGATAGAGAGCTGCTTCTTGATGGATTAATTAAGGAAGCGAACAAAAGTGCTTTAAATGCATAATGCTTTAAGGATACTTTAAGACGGAATATCCTAGTGGAGAGCATCGAAAATCCTTAAGCAGTGCTTGCAAAGTTAACTCCGGAGCTCCGGAATCCCGGGAATTTAGACACTAAGCCGAATCCGAATTTAAGCGTTAAGGCCGCATGCAAATGAACACAAGCGAACTGAAACTGAGGCGTATTTCACACCAGAGAAGAAAATGAAAAAAACAGCAGTTGCCAAAAATCCTTCAGGAGAGACACCAAAACTTATCGGACTTTCAAATATACATAGCATTTCACCTAGCAACCCACCAAGTTTAGCAAATAGTTCAGGCATCATAACTTATGCTCGATTGCATTACCTCCAGTCTCCAAATCGGTTATATATTGTCCTGACCGCTTGCGGCTACGAGGTGCAACTGTCAACTCAGGTGTTTGCGGAACGACTATCGTACTAAACTATGACTTCCCAAAATCATATATTTAGAAACCAATTTTGACCTTGCAACATCCCTTATTGCTCGAACTCCATTCACGAAGCAGGCGGTTAGCCCTTAAACCTTGATAATATAACGATCACTGCGATATCGCGTAGCTCACTGTACGATCGCCTAAATATTCAGAGAGAATTACAGTGCCTTCAAGTCAATAAAAAAACACGAACCTTGAGAAAGCCCAGCTTGCGAAGGAAAGAGTTCACTTCAGCCTTCAGTTTGTTGTTGCCGAGCTGTACCGCGGCGTACTGGTCCTCAAACGCGTGAAGGCGAGTCAAAATGCCATCGTGGCTTGCCGCCGTTGATTCGCGTCCTCTAATTGCTCTTCCAAACGATGTACTTGCGCGTTCACTAAATAGCCAGCAAACTGATTTAGCGTTCTGGATGTGATTAAGTCGCGCCCGAACAGGAAACATGACTCGGTCAAGCGAGAGAGCAGGCATCACAATTTCAGATGATAAACAGATGCAACATACTGCAAAAAACAGCCGGGCCACTTTCGAGGTAAAAAAGGATATCCTCCTACCTGACCAATGACACCAAGCTCGTGGCCTCAAGTCACATTAAATTCTAAGGAAAACGAAACTTGGGTCTTCATCTCAACAAAACCTGATTGAGTAAGAAGTCTATGCAGAAATAAAGTGCAACAGTTGCAATCAAATGAACAATTAGGGATATCGGCAGCCCGACTATACAAGAATTTTGCCACAACAATCCTCTTGGTACACGCTGCACTGTTTTATGGGGCTAATGGGACGGCTCTGCCACTAACCCGGAAAGTTGCTCACTGCACCACCTAAAGTTAAGAGTTATATGTTACAAATATCATACGAGAGAAGATAATGCATGAACGGCGGGATGGTAAGTGCTCCTGATTCCAGTCTATTACATTCAGTTGATTTTCTAAATATATGAAAAACAATCGCAGAACG
>QEWY01000043.1:0-11946 GCA_006503575.1 Baylisascaris schroederi
AGGTCACTATTTCGAGTCTAGCTTTGGAAAAAAATGCATCGACGGCGGTTATGGATGTCCCTATAAGGTAGCATGTTCCTTTGTTGGCACCTCTGATGCAGTGAGCTTTACGGTACTGCTGCGTACGGCTATGTGGGAATCAGCTTGGCACCGTTCCCTGTTCGCAGTGGAGCCGCTTAGCTTCTCTGCAACTGTGTGCGCTCTGTGCCTTTATTCTTGTAAACAGTTGGACGTCATGTTATGTTCCTCCTCGTCGTGCTGTTTTTCTTTTGCACCCTTAGGTGGGAGAGGGCGTTTAGACTGGGTTGGAGGCGGTCTTGGTCATAATCGGGGCAGAAATTGGATATTAACTTGAACCCAAATGGCCCTTCGTAATATTTCGTCGACCACAGCATCGGTCTGTACACATAGTGTTCCTGTTCACCCAACTCCGTTTTTAATGTTCTTGAAGCGACTAAAAACGTTGAACCAACCGGGCACGGAGCCGATTATATCACACTGCAGGTTCGTTCCTTCTCCATCATTTGTTGAAAATTTCAAAGATGGAGTTGTTTTTATTTCGCAGATTACGTGAACATCTTACACGAATTGGAACGATTAGATTTTGATTACGTGCAAGGGGAAGAACATGATACTCTATGACTGTCATAATCGAGGAACAGCGGGTGTTTCGCGTCCGACCGAGTAGAATTACCTGACTAACGCAGGTATCTGTCGAAGGCTTAGTGGACTTTGGAGTGCGAGAAGTCCTCGGAGCTGGATGTTTCTATAGGAACTTTGCTTGAGAAAGATTTCCTAGCATTCTTGTCTGTCATATAAACAAACGTTCATTTTGAACAAGATCGCTCAAGTATCATGAACTTTGAAGCTCCGTGAATAGTCTTGCTTTTTTGCTGTACACTGTACCATTTCAAATCATGACCACTGTAGCTTCTATCTCGATTTGATTGCGAAACACCTTTCGCATAGCATGAAAAACGTGCCACGTCTCTCCTCGATATATAACTGAGATCATTGAAAGAATTTTGTACAGTGCATCTAGAAGATGGAAGAAAATATCGATGGTCACGCAGAAACGAGGGAAGTATGCTAATTCATCACTTGTTGTCAAAATGGTCACAGTGTTCTTAACGGCTGCATAGTTATCCATGCGTGGGATGGAAAATGTTTGCCTGATCCGTGAATTTAGAAAAAGGCTGTAAATCGTTAACGCCTGGGCCGACATCGCTTCAGCCGTTGCCGTCTCTGCTTATTTACTAGGCATTGATGCACCGTGAAACTCACATTAATATGCCCCCCTCAGCATGTTACCCCATGGTTGTGTATCCTACTTGAGAAAATTGTGAACTGTTCTGTCTCTTATACGTCCATTCTGAACATTCGCTATTCGATTTGGGCAAAGCAGCTCAAAGTGGCATCTCGCATTACTTTTTGGTCTTTAGTACCCCTCGCCACCCATATAATACGTCTAGGTTTTCGGCTTCACTCTCTTCTCATTTCGTGGGTTACAAAGTTCGGTTCTTATCTGTGCTCCCATCCTCACCCTTTCCAAAAAAGTTTATTTCTGTGCTAAGAGTTTGAAAGATTTCAAAGAATTACCTGACTGTGTTCTTCGCGAAGAAATTCCGAAACCTTTGAATCCCGGAATTTCTAAACGAAGCTTTATGGTGATGAACGTTCCCTGTTGAGTGTCTTCAAAATGAGCCTGACCTTATCCTGGAATATTGTTCAGACGCTGATCCCATCTCTGGAATTCTGATGATGGACCTATTGTGTTATTATTTGACCTTAGAAAGGACAAAGATACGCGCTGTTACGTATTCAATCGTTTCTAGTGCTGGAATCGGTCGGACTGGAGCGTTCATTGTGATCGACTGCATGCTTGAACGATTACGCTACGAGAATACTGTCGACATATACGGTTGTGTTACGGCATTACGCTCACAACGGTCCTATATGGTTCAGGTATGTTTTTATGCGATTAGATGAAGCAAAAGATATCTCTCACTTCTTGTTTTTGACATCTGCTTGAAGTTTGAGTTTCGCTAATTTGGGATTTGGTTTTGCGGCAGCTTTTCTTCATCACCCCAAAAACACATCGCAGGAATTTTTGGCCAAGGATAAGGATAGGAAATGACCGGGTGTTGCAAAGTAGTTCTATTCATCCACTTCGGTAGAAGATTAATCGTTTAAGCTGCCGCTATCTCAAACTGATGAAATCTTCCAAGCACGATATGTGTGTAACAAAACGTGTTCCAGTTGTTCTTCCTTCTTCCTTCTTTCCTCGCTCCCCTTCTCTCACTGCACCCCCCCCCCCTTTCTCTCCCAGCTTTGTTGCTACTGTTTGAAGAAATTTCCCAAAGGGTCTGAGGAATCCCTGTTTCGTGGTTGGTTTCATGGTGAGTTTCGGGATGGCTTTATTTGGAATTCGGGTGACTTCCCTTATCTTATGTATCCATTTATACTGTCACGTATTGCAGACTGATGATCAATACATCTTCATCCATGACGCAGTGCTTGATGCGGTTTTGTCCGGTTCCACGGAGGTTCCAGCAAGCAAGCTTTATACGCACATTCAAGCGCTGCTACAGATTCAACCTGTTGACCAGGCTTCAGGAATGGAGCTTGAATTCAGAGTAAGTGCCTTTTTTCAAGTGGTTTCAGAAAGCTTCATCGGAGAAGAATCCGTTCCGAGCTCGTGTGTAACGAACTTTCCAAAGATTGTGCGTGCATGCATTGAGGTGTGGTAGTTTCTTATCTGGGCTATATTGATTGGGCTAACTTTTTTCTACCTCCATAGGCTTAACTCTTGCTGCTGTACATTGTGGGAAAGTGTTGTGTTCGCAGTTAGCTTTTATGTGCGTTTAATATCAGCCTGGTTGATTCCTTCATTGAAAGTTCTTGTGTATGGAGCCCAGCTGAACAACTGTACGATTCAGTATGAGTTCATATTCGCTACCGGTGATGTACTCGCCTAATTCTTCCTTCACGTCACTCCCCTTTTTCAAATGTCGTAGTTGGTAGGTGTGTCAGGGTACCAAAATTTTCTTATGAAAACGATGAACTTTGCGATATTTGAAGTAGCTAGGCAACTTACTTTCTATAGGTAAGTTTCCTCTATTTTAGGTGGGTGGGTAATTTCTAAGAAGAAAATAAGTCAGCAGCTAGGTTAAACAGTTATGCCTAGTTACTAGCTGATTTTTGATGATTGGCTGATATTGTGGAAACGGTAATCGCGTCGAAAACTACGATTGTTTTGCATGAAAAAGTGCATCTTTATAAACATAAAAGACGTTTAACGTTCCATCTTCGAATGCTTGTAAGTCGGGTTGAATATGCTTGAATGTAATTTGCAGCACTTGGCCACTTTGAAAATGTTGAATTCGCGTTGTGCGGTGGCCAACCTGCCAGTGAATCGACCTAAAAACCGTCTTGTAAATATGGTGCCGTACGACTCGACTCGAGTCACACTTCACATAATTCCCGGTGTTGAAGGATCCGACTATATCAACGCGTCTTGGGTTGACGGATATCGGTAACTATTTAGCATTCGCTGCTTGCGTTGTCATCTGTTCTTTCCGCTTGGCCGTTCTTGGCAGAAGGAAATGTTAACGGATTTTTTTTGGATTCTTTATATGAGACCTCGATCTCGTGTTGAGGGGAGAGGGTCGATTCTTTTACATTTGATGAATGAAAGCCATGCTTTTTGCACGAAAGGTAATGAAGTCATGCATTTGCTGTTGTAGCCTTCTAAAATTCATTTCGATAGGTGGAGGTGAATAACACGTAACTTTGGTGATGTTCAATATAGCTGAATACATACTAAGTTCGGGAAAGAAAAATAGTGTTTTGTCGTGACTGCGTTTTACTTAGGCAACGTGGAGCGTATATAGCGACTCAAGGACCACTGCCTCATACGGTGAACGACTTTTGGCGAATGATTTGGGAGAACGAGTCGTCGATTGTTGTTATGATGATCAAAATGAGAGAACTCGGGCGGGTTAGTTATTATCCTCTTTTTAAGACGCATCTTATCCAGATTCTATTATTGAAGGATGGAATTCACCTTGCCGTGGAGACATGTTAGTTTCTTCCAGTACTGGGTAAACCAAACGAGCGGGGAGAGTTATTTTTATTTTCGTTTGTTCGAAGACTCTTAAATGGAATTTGCCATTGAGACGTGCCTCTTAGACGGTTTAAGAAACAATTCCTTACTTATGCTGTGTTATCTTTTAAACCTGTCCTCCCTTGCGTTCTGTAAAGATTTTAAAAGCCAGTTTTCATCCATGACCTGTGAGCCCTTCGGATTATTGAGAATGTGCACACAGCGATAGGTGCTCATCAGCTGCTCTGTTGTTTAGACGTTGGTTGTTCTTCTGAGACAGTTGTTCTTTTAGGAGAAGTGCTGCGAGTATTGGCCTGCTGGATCTGGAGCACAATTTGGGAATTTAGTAATCGAGCCAATCGCAGAGTACAATATGCCACAGTATGTGCTTCGTGAGTTCCGGATCACAGACACTCAGGTGCGACACCAAAAGATATGCAAATATAGATTCCTCTTAATGCCAGTTTCTCGTTATATATATGTATGTATATATATATATATATATATAATATATATATATATATATATATATATATATGCGCTGGCAAGAAACAGGCGTTAGAACATCCTGGAATCGGTCTTTTCCACAGTCATCAGGAGCTAGGCTATAATCCATATATATGTGATTTTGAAGTTCTTAAAATTGTGTTTAAAACGCTGCCTTATGGAAACTGGTGCTTGGACATCTTCTTAGGGAAAGGCCAACTGCAGGGAATCCTAGAAAATTAAAAAATGGAGTAAAACCCATGTAGATCGAAGTCGACCTCATTAGGCGCATAGCGTCGTTTGGGAAAACAAAAGAGGGCTTTATGAGTTTTGAATCGAAGTTTTTCACTCCTTTTTTTGGAGGAAGCATTTCATTAAACAGTGAGTATCTTTGTCGATGGAGGATATTGTAACCGTAAGTGCTTCATGCGATCTGTACTTGTTGTTTGAGTGTTGTGTGCTTCTTTGTAATAGAACCTTTTCCGTTTTGCTGCTTACTCGTGTTCACGAGTCAGAATTGAAAACACTTTACCTGTCTTTCTTCATTAATTAAATGTTTAGAGCGGTCAAACGAGGACGATAAGGCACTTCCAGTACACGGAATGGCCCGAGCAGGGACCGCCAAAAAGCGCCGAATTATTCATCGATTTCATCCATCAGGTTAAAGCTCGAGCTGACCACCGTACCGTGCAGATAATGGCTACACGTCTGAGATGCAGTTTTACTGACCACAACATTATGAGTATATCAATGCAGAACCCATGCGAAGCGCGTTATGCTCAGTCATGTTCCTAAGAGTGTGCTCGTGATCTGTACTCCGGCTACTTTTTATTACTTTACCATAATGATAAATAATTCTCCATCGCAATACCTCTGAGAATACCTCCTCGCTCACACTTCTACGTAGTTTTTCATTCCTACTGTGCATCTCATCCGATACAGCGAAACGCGGCTTGTAAAAATTATGAGAAGTTTACGGGTTTCTCCTACCGGGATTTCTTCGAGGTTAGTAATGGGAAATAAACACATCATAAAAGTTTAACTGTAAATAAATAAATGTGTTTATTTATTATATTCATAGTTGTAGTTATAATTTGGCGACCAGCTTGTTAGCCTACAACTATTAGTGAGATTGCAGTAGATCGGGGAGATGATCCTGGAGTTACCGCTGTTTAAACGTTTAAGAGTATGTGGAGGAGTACTTAAAGAATGTATTTTTCATGTGTGAAATTGTTCCTGCTAATATTTTTAATATGTGAAATCGCTCCTGCTAACACTGCTGTCAAGTAATATCTTTACTTCGGATGAGTGTACTGCTATTCTGAACCCAAAACCAAAAAGTTGCTACTCAGTTTTCTGCTCACGGTTTAAAACAAGTCGTGAACATGCATTTTACGATTTTTTTTTTGAGGGTTTGACAGGATTTTCGACATTTTATGTTGAAAGAAGCTTGTGGTTTGCAGGTACATCGAACGAAAACGCAATTCGGCGTCGAGGGCCCAATAACAGTGCACTGCTGGACGGGAGCAGGTCGGACAGGCGTCTTTATAGCGCTTAGCATCATCATTGACCGAATGAAACTTGAGCACGTGGTGGACGTTTTTACGACGGTGAAGTTACTGCGCACTGAGCGACAGAATATGGTGCAGGACAAGGAGCAGTATCATTTCTGCTACCAGGCTGCGCTCGAGTTCTTGGCCACATACGACAACCCTTATCAACTGCAGTAATGCGTTGTGAAAGTGCTTGCTCAAGGAAGCTCGCGGTCGGTGGGAAACATGTAATTCATAGTATTTATTCACGCACTGGGATGATTTTTTCGATAGTCTGCTAAACCTAAACAAATCCTGGTTCGTCGGACGAGCTGATCACTGCACATAGCAACATGTGGTCTTTTTGAAACCAGAATTATGTGCTGTTCGAAACTAAGCGCAAGCAATGAAATAAGTTCTGCCTGCTTCCTCCCCTGTCCTTTATTGTGGTCTCGGTATATAATTCTTTGAAATTTACGAAAAGTTCCCTTTCTTCGAGAGCAGGAGGTTTCACGTAATTTCATTGCTGAGAAAGTTTTTTTTTTTTAATGAGCGTATTTGCGTCCAGTTGCCGTTCTCAGAAGACATCCCTTCCTACTGCGTCTTTGTTTCTCTATTTTTTTCCCTCTCTTTTCGTTCTCACCGCTATTGCATCTCGTCGCAATGCTTCTCCCAATTCGGAAGCTTTTTTCAATCCTTCACAGGAAGATTTTAGACGAGGAAACAGTTGAAGTAAATATCAGTGTTCAGAGCCTAAAGATGAAAGTCATTTAGCTGAAGAAGCGTTAGACTAGTGTGGAGCACTCTGTGATCATATCGTCGCTTATCTTTTTTGTACTACTCACATTATTTTTGGATTCAAAACTGTGGGGAAATCACCGATCAGACTGGAAACGGTTCATATATCAGAGTAGTAGTTTAGGGCTTGTGTTGTTTTTGTATTTTCTGCATTTTGCCGGTTCGGATATAAGTGGTTAAGCGAGGGGAATATTCGGTTTCTACTCTAGCCATTTCTGGACGATATCGCTGTTGAAGGTTCACTCTTAAGTGGTGAAAAAGTTGTTCTGAAAATTGGAAATTTGAGAACCTTTAGGTTCCTCGCTGTTATGTAAACTTATTCGGCATATTCTTTTCGTCGTGAAGGAGCTTTGTGTTCATGTGTTCATATTCGCTTTATTATATATGCTCATTTCTGGAGTGATTTCATGCATCTTGGTACACTCCTTAGTGGTGTGCTGGCTGCTACATGTTCACACCAGTATGAGAACGATTTGCGACGAATGAGATTTTAGCATAACTCATCATCAATTTCTTTCCGAGATGAAAAGAAAGCAATAAGTGAGAATGTGTTGAAGTTTTTGATTTGAGATGCCTAAAGCTTTGAGGTCGAGTTTAATATGATCCCCGCGGTTTTTATTTGCTATCTTTGTGCACTGTTGTAGGTGGAAATTTAATCGTCGCAAGTTGTCTCGATTCCCTAAAATATAAACTAGTATATTGTGTATCTTGTAATAAATTCGCGAACTCCTCCAAGTTGTAAAAAGTGAAAACTCGCGCTACATTATCCAACGTTCCATGCAACTCGTTTTTTTTTCTCCAATAAAATGCAATTGCCGCAGAAATAAAATGCTGCAGTTATATATATTGCGTAATTTTCACTAACCATTTGGAGTGGTTGGCCGGACTAGCGTATGAGCCGTTACATGAAAACTTTGTCTGTTTTGTCGCGATCCATCAAAACTCCCCCCAAATTCGGCGTCGAGGGCCCAATAACAGTGCACTGCTGGACGGGAGCAGGTCGGACAGGCGTCTTTATAGCGCTTAGCATCATCATTGACCGAATGAAACTTGAGCACGTGGTGGACGTTTTTACGACGGTGAAGTTACTGCGCACTGAGCGACAGAATATGGTGCAGGACAAGGAGCAGTATCATTTCTGCTACCAGGCTGCGCTCGAGTTCTTGGCCACATACGACAACCCTTATCAACTGCAGTAATGCGTTGTGAAAGTGCTTGCTCAAGGAAGCTCGCGGTCGGTGGGAAACATGTAATTCATAGTATTTATTCACGCACTGGGATGATTTTTTCGATAGTCTGCTAAACCTAAACAAATCCTGGTTCGTCGGACGAGCTGATCACTGCACATAGCAACATGTGGTCTTTTTGAAACCAGAATTATGTGCTGTTCGAAACTAAGCGCAAGCAATGAAATAAGTTCTGCCTGCTTCCTCCCCTGTCCTTTATTGTGGTCTCGGTATATAATTCTTTGAAATTTACGAAAAGTTCCCTTTCTTCGAGAGCAGGAGGTTTCACGTAATTTCATTGCTGAGAAAGTTTTTTTTTTTTGTATGGAGGACGACAAATACGAATTTGCGCTCACGGCAATTTTGATCGGTGGGTGGTCGCAGTGTATTCGCGTGTCTTCTGTCATGTTTTTTGACCCCACGAGCCCTTGAATATACTGAACGAGATAAATGTATGCGCAGTTTTATTTCATCGTGAATGGGTGCGGTGCTCGTTGCGCGAGGCTTTTACTTGCGATCTGCTCGGTCTCTCGTTTCAAATGGCTTGTCTCAACTGTGTACGGGTATTACGTTTTCTGCTGTTATGATTATTAATACAAATGTTGCCTAAGCGTAATCGTTTTCCATGATTTATCTGTCATTGGCTGTGTTTTAGTACGACGCACGCAATTACTGTTAAAGGTTAGCACAAAGGATTTCTTACAGTATTACAAATAGGGCCCCAATGGAATACCCTCCATTCTTTCACTTTCAGATATGCACGCCAACATTAAAGAGTTACTTACGATTAGGTTACTTTACTGAATACGAAATTACTAGTTAAGAAATGGGAATACACAGCAGTTATTTTCTTGCTGAGACATTCCTCCATGAAACGCAGATAAGTTTTCTTTAGTTCTCACTGCTTGAATATTTTGTATAATTTATATCGAAGTATTGCAGTATCGAACGTTTTCTTTGTATTTCACATCGAAAATTCCGACCTCAGTCAAAAAAAAATTTTTCAGACCTTTAATTGAACTTGAAACTTGCCACACTAGAATATAGTAAGTAGGATATGGGGGCAATGCCCTGCTGTAGTGTACTACTTTTGAAGCTAAACTTTATGCTGGCCTTGTTATGCACTCTTGCTGAAAACGATCTGTCTCGCCGTCCCCACCATGAGTGATGTGGCTCGTTCCCGTCAGTGCCGTACGAGAAATTCTCTTATGTGGTCGTTGATTTTTTGTTGTGTTCGATTGATTGTTATTCTGTATGCGGAAGATGTTCATTTTGCCACATGATGAGCGTATTTGCGTCCAGTTGCCGTTCTCAGAAGACATCCCTTCCTACTGCGTCTTTGTTTCTCTATTTTTTTCCCTCTCTTTTCGTTCTCACCGCTATTGCATCTCGTCGCAATGCTTCTCCCAATTCGGAAGCTTTTTTCAATCCTTCACAGGAAGATTTTAGACGAGGAAACAGTTGAAGTAAATATCAGTGTTCAGAGCCTAAAGATGAAAGTCATTTAGCTGAAGAAGCGTTAGACTAGTGTGGAGCACTCTGTGATCATATCGTCGCTTATCTTTTTTGTACTACTCACATTATTTTTGGATTCAAAACTGTGGGGAAATCACCGATCAGACTGGAAACGGTTCATATATCAGAGTAGTAGTTTAGGGCTTGTGTTGTTTTTGTATTTTCTGCATTTTGCCGGTTCGGATATAAGTGGTTAAGCGAGGGGAATATTCGGTTTCTACTCTAGCCATTTCTGGACGATATCGCTGTTGAAGGTTCACTCTTAAGTGGTGAAAAAGTTGTTCTGAAAATTGGAAATTTGAGAACCTTTAGGTTCCTCGCTGTTATGTAAACTTATTCGGCATATTCTTTTCGTCGTGAAGGAGCTTTGTGTTCATGTGTTCATATTCGCTTTATTATATATGCTCATTTCTGGAGTGATTTCATGCATCTTGGTACACTCCTTAGTGGTGTGCACCCCCTGTCCTCCCTTTATTTTGAAGCTGTCATTCCATTTGTGAACTGCTTGATTTCCTGATATGTATGAGATCCCAGCGCCTGCACTCAACAGCTAGACATCTACTGTTATGCTCCAGAGTTGAGAGTTGTGCATTGCAAAAAATGCAACGGACAAATTGTCGCAGGCACTAGTTGCCAGCGGCTTGAGGAGCTTATACGGACGACCTTTTGACTTTTTTCGAATAAGTATGCTCGATCGTTCGAAAACCTTTCATTTTAATGCTTAGGTTTGTTGCGCTGGAGGAGATGAATGGCTTTTTTTTTAGTTTTATGTCAGTGACATGGAATTCATTGCTCGTATCCCAAATTTTCGGATTGGGTCAAGGATTTCTTCAAGTTAGGTCGTTCCACATGAGTAAGATTCATATGCAGACCCTTGGAACATTCAACCGTTCGTAAAAGGCTTTGCGTGTGCATGATGCCATGAAGTGTTGGTAATACAGGCCTCTGCTTTGAGCTCGCAGTGTATGTACTTCGCCTCTACTCCTCTAAACTTCCTCTGATCACCGGTGCGTCGTACGAGTGACTTTCACTTATTTCATCGTCAACTTGGCTTGTTCTTTACGTGTTCATGCTTTGCAGAAATCACATTACAGACACTCCATCTGTTAGCCCATAGAAGTTTGGACGGGATTAGAAATATAAGCGGCTTTGGGTCGAAGTTCTACAATTTGTTCCATCCTCATTATTTGTCCCTCACTGATCTGGTGTAAGGGTAAGGAAAACCGGTGTAAAAACTTTCCGAGCGCCATACTACGTTGAGAAGCCACCCTCATACAACGGCTTAGCAATTTCTTGGCTTCCAATATGCAGGGATGTTGCAACTGAGATAGTGAAAGCAAGAAACCCCTTCCTCCTCTGCCAACCATTCCTATACAAAGATGTTGTTTTTATTAAAAATGCTGCCGACAGTGACTCCCTTATCCCAGTATGATCAGTGAAATCAGCGATCACTGCAGCATATATGTGTTCACATTATGAACAATACCAGTGCAGTAAAATGCAGGAAAACAAATTCAAGTGATATAGTGCGACTTTTCATCCAATGTGCTCGTGTATTTTTTGTATTCTGTTCAGACATGAAAAAAATGCAAAATATTGAAGACCTCCGGAAGAAAACTGCTCGAAAACATTTTGGAAGTAGTGAGGCTTGTTCGAGGAGGAACCAGCTAACAGGCGCTTCATCAAATGCTCAGCACACAATGCTCGACCTCGGTAAATAATTTTTCGAAATTTACGAAAAGTTCCCTTTCTTCGAGAGGAGGAGGCTTCAAGTAATTTCGTTACTGAGGAAGTTTTTTTTCTTTTGTATGGAGGACGATAAATGCAGGTATGCGCTCACGGCAATTTTGATCGGTGGGTGGTCGCAGTGTATTCGCGTGTCTTCTGTCATGTTTTTTGACCCCACGAGCCCTTGAATATACTGAACGAGATAAATGTATGCGCAGTTTTATTTCATCGTGAATGGGTGCGGTGCTCGTTGCGCGAGGCTTTTACTTGCGATCTGCTCGGTCTCTCGTTTAAAATAACTAGTCTCAACTGTGTACGGGTATTACGTTTTCTGCTGTTATGATTATTAATACAAATGTTGCCTAAGCGTAATCGTTTTCCATGATTTATCTGTCATTGGCTGTGTTTTAGTACGACGCACGCAATTACTGTTAAAGGTTAGCACAAAGGATTTCTTACAATATTATAATCAGCATTACCGGACTATCTCTGCCAACATTCATTTTGATATGCCAACCGTAAAAGGAGAGCGGCTGAAAATTTTTGCGCATTTTAT
>QEWY01000045.1:0-12293 GCA_006503575.1 Baylisascaris schroederi
GACGGGGATGGGGACGGGGATGGGATGGGGAGGGGGACGGGTATGGGGACGGGGATAGGACGTTGATGGGGTCGGGGATAGGACGGGGGTGGGGCGGGGACGGGTATGGGGAAAGGTATGGGAACGGCTGTGGGGATGTTAACGTGGATTTGGATGGATGATGGGGATCGGAGATGGGGGTCGGGGTTGAATATTGGGGATGGGGATGGGCATGGGTCCCAATTGAATACAGTCCCAATTGAATTTCCAACAGAAACTGAACGATCTGAACGAACAGACTGAGTGGAATCTCGAAAATGGATTGGCAACGGCGCAATTTTTCGAAAAGTTTGTGGCATCACAGATCGTTCAGCGTGATGAATACCCCTCCCACCTGCCCCCCTTTCCACTTCGACGCAGCAAAATATGCTTCTGGCAAATTGCGATCGACGGGTGCAAGCGTACATATTGCGGCGATTGTAAATATTGCTTCAACGTGGCTATGCTGGTCCAATCTAGTTGTGGGTGACCAATATTTTGAGCAAAGGCTCATAATCAGTAGTTCAAACTACTGCCATATTACTCTTCAAAAGCCGAGATATCTTCCCCGACAACTTATACTGCGCATAGCACCACGCGCGGGGATGCCGCACGCACATATTCAGCATATTGCGCTTCACTACACAACTACTTTCACCTTGCTCGTACTGCGCCAAGTAAATATTGCTTCAACGTGGCTATGCTGGTCCAATCTAGTTGTGGGTGACCAATATTTTGAGCAAAGGCTCATAATCAGTAGTTCAAACTACTGCCATATTACTCTTCAAAAGCCGAGATATCTTCCCCGACAACTTATACTGCGCATAGCACCACGCGCGGGGATGCCGCACGCACATATTCAGCATATTGCGCTTCACTACACAACTACTTTCACCTTGCTCGTACTGCGCCAAGTCAACCATTCAAAATTGTATCAAAATTGGGCCATTTACAGCCGAGGTATGACCCGAAACATTCATTCAATATCCTAACCATGAATAGTGAAAAAAATTACTTATGACAACAGATACAATAATAACTACAGCAATAATCACGATGAAAACTATGAAAACAATTATGAAAATGCATGTGATAAAAATTATAGTAATTATAACAAGTGTTTATAATAACTGGAATATTCGTAATAATTATAACAATTAATGATAATATTTACAAGAATTAGAATACTTAAAACAAATAATTGCAGTAATTGTGGTAGTTGGAAGAATTACAATAATTATTCATAATAATTAAAATAATTATAATAATTGCAATAAATATGATAATTATAAATATAATAATAATTACAGCAATTAGAACAATTATAACAACTAATTATATTAAATATAATAAATATAAAAATTATAAAAGCTATAATAATTATAAAAACTAGACGTGGTAAACGTTGATATTATAATAGTTATGATAATTAATTAGAATAAGTACAACACTTATTATAATTACAATATTTGTAATAATTAGAATAAGCACAACAATTACACTAATTATAATATTTATAAGAACTACAATAATTATAATAACTGTAGTAGTTACAACAACTGTAGTAAACTTGATAATGCAGCAAATATAATAATTATAATAGAAATAGTTATTATAGTAACTAATTACGACAGTTACAATGATCATAATAATGACAATAATTAATTTCAATAATTGTAATAATTATAGTAATTGAAATAATTATAATAATTGTAGTCATTATAAAAATTAAACAATTATGATAATTGTAAGATTAATCACAATAATTATAAAAAGTGTGATAATTAAAAAAAATCATCTTAATGGCTATAATAATTATAGTCGTTATGACAATTAATTACGATAATTATAGTAGTTGAAATGATTATAATAATTACAATAGTTGTGATGGTTAGAGTACTTATACCAAATCCAATCATTATAATAATCATAATAATTAATTATAAGAACTACATTAGTTGCAATAAGTATACTTATGGCGAATTTAGTCTAGAAGAATGTTTACTGAGACAAAAGTGTAGCTTACGAAGTCGCAATAACGTGCATATTATAATCAGATTTAAGGCGACAACAATTTTTCGTTGAATGTGGGTATGCGAAATAGCCACAATAAGGACAAAATAAGTGGTTTCATTGGTAGCAATATTCCATTTCCATTGTTTTCTTATAATTAAACATTTCTCTGAAAAACATTCCTTTCAATTAGATTAATGACAACAGGAACACATTCAAACATTTGCAATCACTCAGGCTATCATTACAATGTCACAGAATATGCATCGATCATATGCAAACGATTTGAAGGTGAATCACAAAATTGGTTCGCGTTTGCGACAATAATAATTTTTTAAAGTAACTATAATATTTATAATATTTATAACAATTAGTTAACAATCTGTGGTAATTATAACAATTATAATATTTATAACAATAAGAAGAATGAAAATAGTTATCAAAATTATAATAATAAGAATAATGAAAATGATTATAATAATCACAGTAGTTATAATAATTATAATAATTATGATAACTGCATCGATTATAGTGGTTACATTAATTACAATAATTATAATGAATAACTACGATAATTGTAGTAATTGTAATAATTACGGCAAACGTATATAATAATTATAATAGTTAATTGTAATAAACATGATAACTATAAAAATTTTCGCATTCAATTATAATAAATACGATGGCTGCGGTAGTTATAGTAATTTTAACGAATATAACGATTATAACGGTCATAATGAATATAATTGTTTAAATAAATATAGTAATTGCATTAACTACAATAACCGTAGTAACTACAACTGATTATAATAACTCGGATAGTTACAATAATTTTAATAATAAAAACAATTCAATTAATTATGATAATTATAATTATTATAATTATTATAATAATTATAATAATTACAAAAATTATAATAATTTTAATATTCACAATAAATTATACTGATTACAGTAACCGTAGTAATTATAATAATTATTTAATTATAACAGTTATAATAACTATTATAGTTATGGAAATTATATTTACAATAATGACTGTAATAACCGTTATTATTATAAAAATTATATTAATCGTAGAAGCTACAATAATCATAATAATTATAATAACCACCTTAGCTAATAACAGTAGTTGTAAAATTTGTAATATTTATGATCATTAGAACAACTATTGTAATTATAATAATCATGTATAATTTATTGTAATTACAATATATAATAATTGTAATATTTGCAAGAATTGCAATAATTAGAACAATTATAATAATTGTTGTGATTAGAGTAATTATTGATGACAAATATAACAATTAATTATATGATAATAAAGATGATAACTATAATAATTATAATAATTAGTTGTGATAAATATAACAATAGTGACAACTATTATAGTTGCAATGAATGTAATGATTATAATGATATCAATAATTCTAGTATTTATGGTAATTAAAACAATTATGATAATCATAATGAATACAATGATTGAAACAGTTATAATAATTATAATAATTATAATAAATAACTGCAACAAATGCAATAATTGTAACAATTATAATCACTGATTAAAATAATTATAATAATTAATTGTAATAAACATGATAACTAGAATAATTACAATGTTCAGCTATAATAAATATAATAGTTATGATATTTATAATAATTTTTATGAACACAGTGATTACAATAGTTATAATCTTTATATTGATTTAAAGAAATGTAGAAATTGCAGTAATTATAATAATTATAATAATCGCAACTGATCATCATATTTAAAATAATCATAATAGTTATAATAATAAAAATAATTACAACATCTATAACAATTAGTTATAGTAATCATAACAACTATAGGGATTATAATAATTATAATAAAAATTACACCAATCATAATAATTATGGTAACTACAGTAATAAAGTAATTATAATACTTAGGGTAATTACAACAGTTATCATAAGTACAATTGTTATGAACGTTATATTAACAATAATGATGATAATAACAATTGGTATTGTAGAAAATATAATAACTGCACTAATTACAATAATCGTAATAATTGTAATAATCACAACAATTAATCATAGTAATTATAAAAATTCTAACAGTTATAATAAGTACAACAATTATTATTGTTACACTGATCATATATGATAAGTGTAACTTTATAGCAATCAAAAAAATTATAATAATGAATTAAAATAGTTACAATAAATAAAACAATTATAATATTTGTTGTAATTATGATAACCTTAGTAATAGTGATAATTATATCAATTTATTACGAAAATTGAAATAAATGGAATAATTATAATAATTGTTCATAATGATTGTAACAGTTAATTATAATAGATATGATAACTGTGACGATTACAATAATTAGGTATAATAAATATAATAATAATGATTTTTATTATAGTTGCAATGAATGAAATGATTATAATAATATTAATAATTCTAGTGTATGTGATAATTATAACAATCATAACAATCATAATAACTACAATGCTTGAAATAATTATAACAATTACAACAATCCTAAAAATTTTTATGATTGCAATAATTATAATAATTATGACGGTTATAGTAATTAATTGCAGGAATTATAATAATTCTAATAATTACTATGATTACGGTTGTATGATAATTAATTAAAATAATTAGATAAGTTATAACCATTATAATATTCACTTATAATAATTATACTACGTACAATTTTTAATCACAACAATTATAACAATTATAATAATTACAACAATTGTAATAACTAATTCTAATATTTAAAGCAATTGATTATAATAATTGCAAGAATAAATTGCAATTATTATAACAATTGTAATAAATATAAAAACCAATTTCAATAAATACAATGATTAAAATAATAAAAAGAATAATTGTAATAATCATGATAGTTATAATCATTTATTGTAAAAATAATAGTTAAGTGCAATAACTCTACTAATTACAACAACTAATTATAATAATTATGATCATTATAATCATAATAAGAACCACGATAAATGTAATGGCTGTAGTAATTAAAATAATTATAGAAATCATAATAATTATAAAAAATATAATGATCAACACAATTAAAATACTTATAATAACCATGATCCTTCGGTGCCTAATCGTGGCGCAGTGGTGGCAACGGTCGTTCGATAGCTATGATAGCGGAGCGTAAGCCCCAGCAGGTCTAACCATGCTACAAAGGTATTGAACTGCCAATCCTACAGCGTGGTCGATTCATACCCCGAATCACCAGACCATGCCTGCTAGAGGTTGAGGACCGGCTAAATTCGAAGAGAGGTAATGGCCTGCTCGCCTAGCCAGCGAGGTGGCGTCATCTAATGGCTAAAACAATGCACGGAAATGGGCCTCAGTACCCTACAACGATTGGGGTAAAACCTGGCCGAGAATGGCGAGGATGAGACCAAAATGGAAATGCATTGTGGCGGACAGCGTGCACAACGTTCGATAATCCGGCCTATCAAGTGATCAAGTGATATATATATATATATATATATATATATATAGAGAGAGAGAGAGAGAGAGAGNATTGTCATTGATAACATCAGAGAGAAAAAGGCACTGCATATCTCGCTGAAAAATCAACGCAGTAAGGCCTGCAACGAAGTGGTGTTCCGAGACGCCATCGAAAAAGAAAACTGGAGCCAGATGGAAGAGATAGATAAGGATTACGACTCGCTGATACAAAAACTGAAAGCATGCTTTCTGAAGGCGAAGATGGACTCTCAGCAAAACAAAGAAGAAAGGATCTCTCCGGAAACGAAGAGATTGATCGAAATAAGAAAAAACATGAAAAGAAATCCTCACAACAATGTCGAGTATTCTGTCATATGCAAAGCCATCAGGCAGCATTTGAAGGATGATCTCGAGAAATTCAAAGTGAGGAAATTGCTGAGAGCTGCGGAGGAAAAGAAAAGCATGAAGAAACGAAGACGAGAATTGGCGCTGTACAGGAAGGAGGTGACAGCTTTGAAAAACGAACATGGACAGACGGTGACCGACAAAAGGGATATGGAAGAGGTTTGCAAAACCTTCTACACAAACCTTTTCAAGTCATCATTGTCATCAACCGCACCGTCACCACAAATAAGGAACGACGTACCGCCAATATTGATCAGCGAGATCGAAAATGCTCTTCATCTGGCTAAAAGCGACAAAGCTCCTGGGAAGGACGGAATAACAACGGAGATGATAAGGAGCGCAGGGGAAACATTCTGGAAAGCCCTCGCAACCAGATTCAACTATTACTTAAAGGAAGGAAAAATACCTTCTCAGTGGAAAGGGTCAAATACCATCCTGCTGTATAAGAAGGGCGACAGAGAAGATCTGAAAAATTATCGCCCAATATGCCTCCTCTCCCATGTTTATAAACTATTCACCAAGATCATTCTAACACGATTAGCAAATGATCTCGACTATCAGCAACCAAGGGAGCAGGCAGGCTTTCGTAAAAAGTATAGCACGATGGACCACATATTTACCCTGACACAATTAATCGAGAGGGCGAAAGAATACAGATTACCCCTGTGTGTCGCTTTTGTAGATTACGAAAAAGCCTTCGACAGCGTCGAGATCAATGCAGTGCTAAATTCTCTTCATAAATTAGGTATCGAGGCCACATACATCAATCTGCTCCAAGAAGCAAACACCAACTGTACCACCGATATAAAACTGTTGACAAGACCTATAACTGTCCCAGTAAATAAAGGTGTCAAGCAGGGGGATACAATCTCCCCGAAACTTTTCACTGCATGCCTTGAGATGGTTATTCGAGGCCTTGACTGGGAAGGTGGTATCAGCATCAATGGTGAAATTTTAACGCATCTTCGCTTCGCCGATGACATAGTTCTCATCGCCGAAACCAGTAGTCAACTACAGGCCATGCTGACGAAGCTGAACAACCACAGTGCAGCCGTCGGCCTCAAACTCAATCGCATGAAAACCAAATTCATGCTTTCAGATTATACACCATCTGGCCAAATACTAGTGGATGGTGAGGCGATCGAAGAAGTAAAGGAATATATCTACTTGGGGCAGACGGTGAATATGGACCGAGACATGAAGCCCGAGCTAACGAAACGGATCAGATCTGGATGGAAGGCATTCAACGCGATAAAGGATGTGTTGAGAAAATCAAAAGATAGAGCCCTTCCTGCCCATCTCTTCAACAGCACCGTCTTGCCTGCCATGCTCTACGCAAGCGAGACGTGGGCTACTACTGAAAAAGAAGAACAACAACTAATAACGGCACAAAGGGCAATGGAAAGATGTATGCTAAGAATATCACTGACGGAACACATTCGATGCGAGGAGATTCGCCGAAGAAGTGGATTTAGAGACGTAATCGCAGAGTACAAGAAGCAAAAGCTACGCTGGGCTGCCACGTAGCTGGAATGGATGATAACAGATGGACCCGCGCAGTTGCTGAGTGGTATCCAAGAGATCGGAAACGACCACTCGGGCGACCTCCGAAAAGGTGGCGAGACAAATTGGACAACCATTGAGGTAAAACCTGGCCGAGAATGGCGAGGATGAGACCAAAATGGAAATGCATTGTGGCCGACAGCGTGCACAACGTTCGATAATCCGGCTTATCAAGTGATCAAGTGATAATAATCATGATAAGTGTATTTATTACAATACTTATAATTACCATAATTGTCATAATAGTTATAATAATTATAATATTTATAGCAATTACAGAATTTGCAATATCGATAATAATTGGTCATATTAATTATGATAATAATATAACAATTATAATAATAAGAACAATTATGATTATAACGATTATAACAATTAGTTGTAATAATTATAATAACGAGAAGGATTAGAATAACTGCAGTTATTATAGTACTTAATTATAATAAATATCACACTTATAATAATTACAGCAATTATTTATAATAAGTAGAGTAATTATGATAATTAAAATAATTGTATTGAATACACTGATTAAAATAAATGCAATGATTAGAATAATTTAAATAATTATGATAATTGTAGCAATTATAATAATTATGATAATAATAATTACTATATTAATTAGTTATAACAACTAGCTGTAATTATTATAGTAACTATAATAATTATAATAATTATAATACTCATAACAGTTATAGTAATTATTGTAATTATGGTAATTATAATATCTGTCCTAAATATAATAAACATGAAAACTATATTAACAATAATGATTGCAATAACATTATTATTGTAACAATAATAATAATTGTTGCAATTATAATAGTCATAATAATTGTAATAATCGTAATAGTTAATTATAATAGCTACAATAATGGTCACAATTATAACAATTACTCTAATTAAGATAAATACAATAGTACATTGACTATAATAATAAATTATCATAATCATAACAAGCATAATAGTTATCACCGTTATATTGACTGCTATAATTGCAATGATTATGATAATTATAGTGGTTAATTACAATAAATATAACAATTCTAATAACTATAACAATTAACCGTGATAACTAAAATAACCATAACCATTGTAACAACTAGTCCCAATAATTATAATACCTATATTAATCAAGCACAATATTTACAATAATTGTAATAATTTCAATAATTATAACATTTATAATAATTACAAGAATTATAATAATTAAAACGATTATAATAATCATAATAATTATAAATGATTAGATTGATTGAAACAATTGTAATAATTTTAATAATTAATTCTAATTATTAAAATAATCATCATAATTACAATATTTATAGTAATTATAATATTCGTAATGTTTATAATCTTTAGTTATGATAACTATAATAATTATGAGAACTAATTGTAATAATTATATCATTTATAATAATATTATTGATTATGCTGGTAATAAAAATATTATAATAAATACCCTAATTATAATAATTTAAAAAATATAACAATTACAGCAGTGGTCACAACCAATTTCAATAATTGTAATAAGTGTAATAGTTGTTATAATCATAATAATTGATGATAATCTGCACAATAATTATAATAAATAAAAGAATTATGATTATGATAACTACAATAATTATAGCCACTAGAATCATTACAACAACTATAATAATTATAATACCCGAATCACCAGACCATGCCTGCTAGAGGTTGAGGACCGGCTAAATTCGAAGAGAGGTAATGGCCTGCTCGCCTAGCCAGCGAGGTGGCGTCATCTAATGGCTAAAACAATGCACGGAAATGGGCCTCAGTACCCTGCAGGATTGGGGTAAAACCTGACCGAGAATGGCGAGGATGTGGCCGACAGCGTGCACAACGTTCGATAATCCGGCCTATCAAGTGATCAAGTGATATAATAATTATTCTAGCAACTATCAATAATTCAAACAACTACAATAATTATAACATTTAATTGCAATAATTCAAATACATGCAATAATTATAGTGATCGTTTTATAGTAATTGGCTCTAATAACTATAATAATTATAATAACTGGATTAATTACAATGACCCTAATAATTATGATGATTGCTTATAATCATTATAATAAACAGGATAATAACAGTAACCAGAATAATTACAATAGCTATGATAATTGTAATCAAAATAATTAGAGCAATTGATCAAAATAATTAGAGTAATTCAAATAATGGTAGTAATGATGGTGATTATAAAAAATTTTTCTGATTATAATAATTTTAATAATTAACTGCATTAACTATAACAAATTTGATATTGCTAATGATCATTTATAATAATTATAATAACTAATTATAATAAATATGATAATTATAACAATTATAATAACTATTTATAATGAAGATAATAACTGCGATAATTATAATAATTTTAATGAATATTGTGATTATAGTAATTATCATGATTGTAATAATATGAATGATTATTATAATCATAATACCTATAATAATTATAATAATTATAAAAATCATGTTCATTACAACCATTGAAATGTTTATAATAATTAATTATGATAATTTTAATAATTATGATAATTATAATAATTGAATATAAGAATCATAATAATTTTAATGATTATGTTGATTATAATATTTGTAATGATTATAATAACTAGAGTATTTACAACTGATTATAATCATTCGGATAATTATAATAATCATAATAATTTACTAAAGTAATTAAAGCAGATGTAATAATCCTAATGATTACAACGATTATAAAATTTGTACGAATTTGTAATTTTGATACTTAAGATAAATTATTACAATAATTGTATTAATTATAACAACTACGATAATCATTGTAGTTAATTATAATAATTATAATAGTTTTGCTAGCTATAATGATTATAATAATTGTAATAATTAGAATTAGTTATAATGATTCGGACAATTGTAATGATTATAATAATGAATTATAATAATTAAAATAATTCCGACAATTATAATATTTAGTTACAATAACTACAATAATTAATTATGATGATTGTAATAATTACGATAATTATAATAACTATAATAATCATAATAATTATAACGATCATAGTAGCTACTTGTAATAATTATAATAGCCATAATAATCATAATAATTATTTATAATAGTTATATTAAAGGATTAACCATAATAATTATAATAATTTTTTATGGTAATTATGCTAATTATTATCATTACAATAATTATAGGAATATCAATTGGATATAATACTTCCGGCAATTGAAAAAATTATAATGATTGGTTGTAATAATTATAATTGTAATAGCTATAATAATTACAATAATTAATTACAATAGTTATAACAATTACACTAATTATAATTGTTGCTTGTAATAGTTACTTTAATTATAATATACTTAAAATGAGTGCTTATAATAAGTATAATATTTGTAATACTTACAATAAATTATAATGATTATATAAATTAACATAATTATAATAGATATAATAATTATGATAATTATAATAATTAATTATTATAATTATAGTCATTATGTTAACTACAAAATAATAACAATAATAATAATTATTTAGAATAATTGTAATAGTTATGGCAGTCATAATTATTATGATGATTATATTGGTCATAGAAATTATCATAAATATAATGATTATAATAATTAAAAGAATTATAATAACTATAACAATTATGATAACTATAATAATTATAAGAATTACAATAATTATAATAATTATGACTATTATAGTAATTATAAAAAATATAATAATTGTTATGATTATATATTATAAAAATTATAATCGCTATAATAAATATAATAATTAACATAATTATAAGAATTTTAATAGCTATGATAACCGATTATACAAATTGTAATGACTAGAGTAAGTATAATAAATATAATGTTAATTACAATAATTATAATAAATGTAATGATCACGTAATTAATTAAAATGACTTTAATAATTATAACAATTATAATAATGAATTATAGCAATCAAAATAATTAAAATGATTATGATACTTGCTCATAATAGTTGTGCTAATTACAATAATTCTATTAATCGTATTTTTATCACAAATTATAATGATTGATTATATTAATTATAAGGATTGGAATAATTATAATTATTACAATAATTATAATAATCACAATAAATGCTAATTATAATAATTCTATTAATTATGTTTTTATCACAATTATGGTGATTGATTATATTAATTATAAGAATTGGAATAATCGCAATAATTATAATAATTATAATAATTGCAATAGCTGCAATAATTCTTGCAGTTATAATAATTATAACAATTATAGTAAAAATAAGGATTATAATAAATAATTGCAAGAATTGTAACATGTGAAATAATTATAATGATTAAAAGAATTGTAATAATTATAATAATTATAACAATTATAAAATTTAGTTACAATAATTATAACAATCATAGCAATTACAATGATTAGTTAGAATAATTGTAATAAGTAATGATAACATTTATAACAATTATAATAATCACGACAAACATAACAATTATAATAATTACAACAATTGTAATAATCATAATAATGATAATAAAAGAAGTTTGAATTGGCGAAACGCCTAACCTTTCAAAGATGCACGACGACTGCTGGGAGCCATCAGTCATGATGAGTCACATCCTTCTTTGACTGTGAGCAAACCGTGGTCCATCGGCCTCTTGTTCGCACTCGCTGATGAGCGGCCCTTACTAGTTTAGGGGGTGGGGGGGGAGGGGTAGGTCCTGGATATCAAGAGGAAACAACGAACAGGTAAAGCTGACAGATCAAAAATGAAAAATGCGCTCGTTTG
>QEWY01000047.1:0-12792 GCA_006503575.1 Baylisascaris schroederi
TTTCAATTAGTTTCATATGATGGTCATTCATATCCCTTAATATCTTGCTAAATGACCAATGCTTGATATCTTTGACGTCCTTGATAAAATACTCTCTGCAGAAGATACGAACGCATCAACAAGCCAATAAATACTAACCTCAGAATGGGTCGTTTTATGACTAGAGGTTGCAAAAATTTGAGAGAGGCGGCAAGAGACAAAAAAGATTGAGAAAGAGCTCATAAGGAGGATTTATCCAAATTTATGTAATAATCGATGGTCTTTTAGTTTGTTAAGAAAAATGATGGAAATTCTTTCTGCACTATTCTCATCCTGAAAAAGTTTTCCTCATAGAGACTGTTGCTTGGCAATGATATGTAACGAAAGTCTGCTACATAACCTCACAGCAATTTATCACGTGATCAACCCCGTAATCTAGCCAGCTAGCGTTAACCACCGCATTACTTCTCTAGGCGAGAAATGTTGAATGCTTGCCCACTGAACGGATGAAATGCTTTTTTTCGTTCCATTCGTTATCCTTCTGTTTTTTGTGAGCGCTTTATTATATATTCCACAAAGTCGCGCCATTAATTTTTCTTTGTGCTTTTATGAATTTGCTTTGCAGAAGGGCACTATGCGTTGGTACTTAGGCGAGTGCTTCAAGTCTCTATGTCTTTCTTTCGTGTAATTTCAACTCAAGAGCCACTCAAAATAGAACGACGAAATTAAGTGATTGTATTATGCATCATAGAAACATCACCTATATCATATTTTCACATCTATCCTTCAATTTCATGAAAAATTAGAGATATTTGAAAGTGAAAAAACTTTAGTTGCATTTTACACCAATTAGATTTTCATTTTACGCAACTCGAGTTGCAAAAGATCGGCTTTTTTTTCGCAGATTCGTAGGGTTCCAGTATGAGGGTATTGCTTTGCATATTCTACTTTTTCTTGGCAACCTGTAAAGATGATTGCTGAGGTGAGCGGGAGACAGAAGAACAACCTGCTGCTAATTTATCTGACGTATTCTTCAACTTGTTTATTAAACCAAAATGACATAAGTGGTTTTGCGTTGTTATATTTTTCCGCTTCATATATTTCCGCTTGATTTACTTGAAATAAAGCGAGTGAGTCGAACGATTGCTTCATAGAAATAGCAAGAGATAGAAATCGAATACCTTTCACAATGCACGGCGAATGCTTAACTAGCTAGTTCAGGGGTTTGTTGGCTTGCACTTAGTGAGGATGTCGCTAGCAACTTTAATGTGCGCTCATGCGTTATCTTTATGCAATAGCAACATTATCGCTGCAGCATTTTAAACTAGACCTCAAATTGTTAAGTGATTTCTAGAAAAAGCTCTTGATATTTAACGTTATGATGACGTCATTTTTAAAAATGCGCTAATATTGATGACGTCATCAGCATAAATGCGTTTATATAAGTATGTATGCGTGTGTCCCTATAAAAAAGTTTAGAGTCGAAATTTTAGTATACTTTTCATGAAATAAGTGCGTGTTACCTATTTTTCCGTACCTATTTAGCAATCCTGAGTCAATGAATTCGCCTATAAGTATTTGATATTAAGTCAATGAATTCGCCTATAAGTATTTGATATTATTTCGTCTCTTCAATTTAATTCCTATGCAAATATCAATTTCAGGCTTCAATTTATTCTATAGAAAGTCTCTCTCTTTTTTTTGTTTACCTCACTGAAAGTTAAAAGCACATTTGAGATTGTTGTCGATTACTTTTTACTAGCAAATGGAGACATATATCCAAAGAGTATGAAAAGCGAAAGTAGTTATGCGACTATGAAAGAATAGAATTTCCTTTCTCAATTGCCACTTCTTAGCTTTCATTCATCTTTCTTCGATAACTTAATTCTCTTCTCATCCGTTTCGTTTAAGTTTAAATATTCTCAAATTGCATCTTTAAATGATGATAGCGGAACAAATGTTTTGATGAGGATTTTATATTGAAATTTAAGTAGAAGTAAACAAATGGTCGGATTAAATGCCCTCAATATAACGCTAATAAATAGGATCGTTGAGAAGCATTCACTGTTGGTTTCCTCAACGTATTCAACTGTTGAGCATCCTCTATTCTCATTCTACATCAGCGATTACTCTTTACAACTAGTGACTATGTTTACTTTTAAAGGATTCAATTTTGTATTTTTGAGGCAAATTAAAATCCATAACGAGTCGCACTAGTAACAATGTGCCATTCTTGTGAGCTTTTTAGAGCACTTCTGAGGTTCATAAGCAAAAATTCACGAGGTTGCAACTGAGGGATGGCGCATTTAGTTGCCTCATCAAACATATCCCCTATATACATCATTATTTGAAGATTCAATGCAAGCTTTCATTTGCTACCAATCTTCGTTATTAAAGAAGTAGGTGACAAACGGCTGTCATATATTTTCTTGCTGAAGTAACCGACTGTCGAAGCGTTTAATGAAAAAATTCATTTTAGGTCTGCGCTCGTTCATTTGCAGAACTAAATTGATTTTGTGGCCTTTCAAGTGGGAACAATTAATACGGCTTGTAGTGAACGATAACGAAACTGAAAATAAGAGGACATGACATCATATGACGTGGATTACTATAAACATTAAGCTTCATAACTGCTTTTTTTTGTTGCTATCGAGTGATACCATTCGTGAAGAGGGGGAGGGAGCGAGAGAGAGAGAGAAAGAAAGAGAGAGAGACACACACTAATGCATAGATATCACTTTGCGAATGCAGATCTGCAAATTTTCGTGAAGAAATCTTCTGAGAGGCCAAAAAACGGTACATTTGCAAACTTTAACATTTCTCACTTCACAATAAAAATCCTTAGACACCAAAATGTGTTATCGCAAATGAACTTTGACCTTTCAACTACGAACATACCGAAAACATATGCAAATGAAGTGTCGCAGAGCTGCACGAATGCAATATAAATTTGCAATTGCTTTTTGAATCAAAGTTTTCAATAAAGTCGAGCAGAAATTAGTGATTTAAATTGATCGGTTAGTAAATAGTCTAGCAATGAACTTAATTTAGAATGAGCTTTGTAATAGGCAAAGCGAAATATTACAAATAATGTTAGCTGAAATAAGGTGCATCTCGTAAACTTTGAAAATAAAGCCTCCTTGTTAGTGTACCGAATAACGGGATCTTGTTGAGAGAAGAATGTACGTTTTATCGGTGCAGCAATAGTTTCGTATTTAGATCGACATGAGGCTATGAGGTAGTATCTTTCTACTTTAATGAGAGCGACAAAGAAAACTAATTTAAGATTCATTTTCGTTTCATCAACGTTTCCTATTCGACTTCATTCAACAGAGAGTTATATGGGAAATAGTGGGAGCGGTTAGAGAGAGAGGAGAGATAATAGTTGGGATTTGCAAGTGAGTAAGTTGGAAATAAAGTCCTTTCTGAAAGAGAGTACGTTGCAGCCGTGTATCGATCGTATACTGTGTTGATTTATGTCGCCCTTGTGGCATGCTTCTATTACGTATTTAACAAGTCGAAAATGCGAATATTACCAATGATCTTATTAGACATTATTGATGTGTTTGTTGGCCTTCACATATTTTTCTAACATAAGGGCTGTCCCAATTTCAATTCACCTATAGAATTTGTGGCCACCTTATATCGGCTTCACTTCTTTGTTTACCATGAATCAATTTTAATAGACAACGTAGGTTTCGACACAATAAGTTGCGCAATGTATAATGCTTTAGATTTTATTGGTTCAGGTGGCATCTTTATTTTGCGTCACTTATTATCTCAATTTAAGGTGACTTTAACCATCTGCAATCGTTGAACCAATCTCCTTCCACCAGCATTCAAAAAACAAAAATTCACATTGCTATCTATTATGCCTCCTCGTCGCTTAAAAATCTTTTTTTTTCGACTTACTTAATCCGTTGCTAAACTTAATTGAAAACCGATATCTATATAGTCGTTGAATTTTGGCAGTTGATGTTTTAGGTGGCCGACCGCAACGAACTTTGATTTATTAGATTGGCCACTCACATAAATAGCTTTTATGTTTACAAGATGGTACTATCGGATAGACACGGAAATGCGCATGCATACAGACGTGACATTAATATGACGACAATTTCAGCAAAAAAAAAAATTGTAAGAAAGAGCAACAATCACAGTGATACGACTATAAAAACAAGTGTTTTTAGAATGTTAACAAAGTTATTAGCTTTTGTATGCTTTGTTTATGATGATATTTTATGATATGGTGATATCATATTAGATAGGAAATTCTTATATAAATGCTATTCGTATTTCATGCAGAAATCTAGATTCTTCATAGATGATATTTTTGTTGCATCATTTGACGTCATTTGACGTCATTTGACGTCACCCTTGATTACTTTAAAGAATGCAGATTTCTTATTGTAATTGTTGTGAATAACTAGTACGCTGAGAATGATAGTCTGAAAAGGATATTCCACCATTTTCGACACTATTGACTATCCTCAAAAATTTGAAAGTGATTAATTGAACTCATATCGTTTAGCAATCATATCTGGAATAGAGCTTTGTCTCTTTGTGTTTTCCTTATTCGGAATGACGTCTTTATAGTTTCGGCATTGTATAAAAGTCGTGGTAATACGGTAACTATCAATCAAAAAAAAAAACGCTCTCTAACGACCTCTTGCTGTATAATGGCATATACTTCCATCCCATAACCGTGTTCAATCAGCTTTTTCTAAAAGTAAACACATTGAATAACAGGTCAGATTCGATGTTCATCTTTGCAACGAAATATGTTGATATATTGATTGATGCTATCGGATAGATATTTTCTAACTAATTTTTAGCTCATTGCATCTCCCAAGTTTCGTTGTTGCCACTCATCTGTCTCATGATCTAATACGCTCACATTCGATCAAGAATCCTTTCCATTTAGAATGCTATTGCGCTGCATTGGATTGCCAATCGGGCGACTAGTAGTGACTATGAGAAATTATATTCATTGATATGTACGAATAATTTTTTTTTTTTTTTTTTTTTGCAAAAGGGATTTGTAGAAGACGCTCAAAAGCACATTATCTCGTTAAGAGCTTTTTTTTTCAAGTGAATTCATAAATTTTCACGCAAAATAGCGATTTTTTCTATTGGATTGATCTGTAAATAATAATATCAGTGGTTCAATAATTGCTTTTTTCATCATCATTTAGCTAAACGGAAGTAGTCAGAAATTATGGACAACTAGATGAATAGCTAATTGGTTGATAATTTATGAAATATGCAAATTTATTGGTTAGCTGGGTCACCTACTCAACAAGCACTGAATGTAGACTTCAGTACGTTGACCATTTGTAAGCAGGCAGACAGTCGCATGTAAATCGACGGAGAGGAGTACCGATAATTACGATATAGACCAACATGAGCTTAATTTTTGCATAAATCGGAGACAACTTTTTAATATGCAAATTTACTACTCTATCATTGATTTTTTACATTTTTGCTTTTTTTGAGAGAGAGAGAGTAAGACAACTTCTACGGATATGTATATAAGAGGAAAAAAGTGTACTTTATGAATGCTTGAATTGCATTCGTATTTTGATTGCGATTTGTTGCGATGTTATGATATGCTCGTCGTAATTACTTATTCATTTATGAAAGCGAAATTTTAATGGTTCTGATGAAAGAAGTTCATTGAAAAACAATTTCATCTTCCTTTAGCATCACCGTTCATTGTGTGTAATATTTGTGTCTCAGATGGAACAATCGATAATAAATGCAATAAACAATCATATGAGAAATGCGCTATTTTCTTGAACATTGCAATGATTTTTAGGTTCGCCATTCGTTCAAAGGATCGGATCTCCACACCTCGTGCATCTGTCATCTTCAAACTATGTTTCCGGTGGTGTTTCCTCTCACATACAATCGAATCGCTACAAGGAGGAGATGGTTGGAAGGTCAGATTTTTCAATTCTTTTTCTGTAATATCTATTGGCCAGATTTTTTTTGTGACAAAAAAGCTGTAAAATATGGCTTGAGGAAATCTTAGTGATGAATTGTTAACTTTTTTTTGTTGTCGTTGGGGTCAATCGTATAAGATACAGCGCATCCGTATGGAAAGATAGTTTAGAATTAGGCAAGAAAGATTAAAATATCAATATTATGGCAGCGAAACTTGCAAAACTACTCCCCAAACAATAAAACGAAAAAAGGCTTGAAGACGTGGCGGCGAATATCGATTAGATTGCTTTCGTCGACCAACTCTAATTTATAATTGTGCGCTCAACAGTGAAAAATGCTTTGTGAATGAAAGCACTTCTCATATTACTCAAAACGAATCCAACAAGAATAAGATGAAATGAATAGAGAATATTCAATAGGGGGAAGAAAGAGGAAAGGGAATGGATATCGGAGACAGTTCGCAACTTTTTCTTCCATCAAAGATGGAATAAAAGTTAGCATCCTATGCGGATGCTTTGCTTGATTTAATGCGCATGCTAGATTCATTGTGGCAGCGTCTCTTATCCTCTTTTATCAATTGTGGCAGCGTCTCTTATCAAATAATTACACTAATGTCTTTAAAAAACTATATGAAATTATCGTATATCTTGTCTACGAGGGTCAACGCTCGTTTAGTGAAAAATGAAGACAGCGGATGCTGTATTCATTGATTGTTTACTAAAATATAGAAAATGCTGCAATCTTTTTCCTAATGCAACAAAGGCGAATCACCAATGACGATTTAGTAGTTGTATGATGTATTTGAAATTCACACTTCTAGGATGTCTATCTTAGGCTTGTCGATTACTGTCTAATGGCATTACCTCCTACTGGCAATGAGCAGATTCAAGCTAGCAGAAGAGAGAGCACCGCAAACCGCAATGAACCATAAGCAATTGGAACCGAAGGTGGCAAGCCTTCTGTATTATATATCAAATGCTGCACCTAATACAGGTGAAATATGAATCCTTGCGATGCAAGATGAAATCACTAGCATTCGGGATTCGATGCCAGTAGTTAGCTAGTTGCTGTTTGATAAGTGCACNCTATATATATATATATATATATATATATATATCTTATCGGGCAAGCCGGTAACATAACCCATCTATAAAATAATTCGGGCGTTTAGATATTGAAATGTTTTTTCTTCTGTTAATGACCGAACTTCGAACGTTTTGAACTGATGACCGCAGGAATAAATTTCTCTCCTGCCCTTATTTCACTTCTAACTCAGTCTATCAGAACAGAAATTCTTCTCGTCGCACCTCTTTGCTTTTACGGGAATCGATTTATTTTGAAAAAACGAATGGCCCTGTCCTCTGATGGGTTGTTCCTCTCATGCCTGAAAGCTTTGTGATCGTTGTCTTCGAATAGACGCCTGCCCAAATTTGATTTCTGAGGACGCTTTTTTTCTACCTCAAAGTTGGATAATTACCCTACTATCTGTGGGCATATTAGATATTCGTTCATATGCATATATGCCTAATCCCGGAAGAATGCTTTTAGGGACGCTGAAAATCCCACTCATCATTCTTTACACTCATTAGCTATTTATTTTAAAGATAGCAAGCGGGACTAAATTCAACGGGTTATTAGGAACATAACGTATTTTAACGTCGATATTTGAGAACGTATGGAAAGTGGTCTTATTTGAATTGTGCAATTTTTCCATTTAGTATTTTTTTCGAAGCAACGTAACCTATTGCAGTTTGAATACGAGTGTTACAGAGGCGGTCACGCCGTTAATTTAAAGAGTGCTTTTGAGATGGAAATATGTTTTAGAATAGACCCGGCATACGTTGGAACGAAATGAGTGGAAGTGTCGATTCACGCCTACTCCGATAACCGAAGTACCGCTGGGTCTGTCTCTTGCACAGCCACCACGACCGCCGCCATCTTTTGCAGTGTAAGTTGAGCTTATCAGCTTGTAAATATTCAGATTGAGTAAATTCAGTGCGCTTAATTTATAGATTGTCTTCCACTTTTTATTTAAAGAAACCATTCCCACCTCCACCCCTTCGAACGCTTAGTTGGCTTCGACACCGATGCAGTTCTGTGTGCTGTCAGCCGTGGCCGCACACCGTGCTGTCCTTTACATCTTTTTGCACGAGACCCATGATTTTATAATAAACGTGAGCTTATGCTTTTTTTGGCACAAATTGAAAGCATTTCTACAAGCATTGGCTATAATATTGCTTGAAGTTCAATGCTTGCAACCATCAGAGTTAGAAGACGGGGTTGGTCTACTACGATCAACTTGTAGGATGTAGCAAGGTAGAGTTCCATTGTTGCAGAGATTTTACCAGTGAAAACTGAGTCGTACATTGAGTAGAAAACTCCTCTTTACTGCATTTTTCTAGTTGTGCTTCGTGTCGTATTTGTTTTTTATCGTACGTAAGTAAGCGATTCATCGAATGCTGTAACAGCAAAAGCTACAGGTAGCGAGAATAAATGTTCGGTACTACCCCCGATGTGATGGGAGTCGTAATGGGGGATGAGGAAAAAAGAAAGAAAAATATCAACAAGAACAAATAATCNTTTTCATTGTTTTTTTCTCTACCCCTTATTATGACCTCCATCACCGTGGGGGTATTACTGAATGTTAATAGGGTGTTGCAATAGTAAACGACGGGTCCTGCAACGAATCCTTCTAAAGCGGGAATTCAAATTTTTGTCTCATTGCCAATTGAGACAAATGTGCGTTTATGTGCTTTCCCATGTCTTCACTGGAGTAATTAGCGAGATTATAAAGGTTGTTTTTTCGATCTTGTTTCTCACTTACTTGTATTGTTTTGTTTTTTAATCTAAAAAATTGCAGCTGTGGATTTCTATGAGGACCGACGAATTATATAAGAGATATTCTAAAACAAGAGAGGTATGGGATAGCCGTATGGCAAGACGAACGACTACACACAGTACTATATTTGTGCTTAATACGAAGCTGTCAATAACGTGGTTTCAGAAGAGTTTCCATTGTTGGCAGGCATTTCAAGCATGAAGCCAAAAGCGCAGCTATCATCTCTCACATTACACCTCTAGCTTTGAAAATTGATTCGCCTTTGCGAGGTCAATCAATAGCCAGCTCACAAAAGTGTGCGAAAATCTCAATAAGACATTATTTTAACTGAACATAAATCTTGATATGAGTCCAAATCTAAAAGCTAGAGTAGTTTCATCAACACTTTAACTACATCGACTACAACCACGAAACATAAATCAAGAGATAGTGAAACAAGAATTTTTATGAGTGCAGAAGAGAGTGGAAGGAGCTGCAGCGATATGTGTTCCTGCATTCTCTTGTCCTCTCTAATCACTTTCAAAAGTCACCAACATTCAACAAACACAACTTCCATGTTTTGATCGACTGACCCCTCACGCCAATCATGACGAGAAATTATTTTTTACCGATTCTACTGGCGAAAAAAGAAAAGTCGACCACTGCGAAATATACGAAAGTTGCTTTCTGCCTTCTCGTTGGCTTTTTTTTAACTGAGAGAACAACGTAAATATAGGGCATTAGCATAAAAAACGCCGTAGTGTGAACATCACAGCCATCGAGTTTCGTAACTCTTGCCTGAACGGCTTTTGATTTGGAACTGCATAGCAGAGAGACAAACAAACACACAAACGTATTATGAGTGCGTATGTACACAGGCATAAACCTTTCATAACGCGCTTTATAGATGCTAATCTGCGATAGCAACTTTTCCATTTGCAACAAATAAAACGTATGGGATAGATCCCTTCAACAAATCAATATCAAGTGACGCAATACATGGACACGACTCATCAAGGACGATAAGCATGCATCCTAGAGACATTGTCTCTAGGATGGATGCTTATTGTCTTTGATGAATGTTTTATGGATCTTCAGAAACAAAATAATAGCATATATGATCTTTGATCGTGAGAAGCAGCTAAGCACGAAGGCAACAGCGTCGAGCATATCACCAATGCAAAACTGACCAATTCGAGAGCAAGCACTGAGGTGTGTGCTCATCGCCGAAAGCATATTGCTGAGACAAAAATGACTGCAACATTGCATCAATCCGAGCACCGAACACATCACACCATTTCGACTTCACTGTACTCTCGAGAACTGATGCACTGCAACAAATTCGTATAATTTAGCAGACGTCATACTGAACATTTGTGGTTTTCTTTGCACAATTTTCAGCTCCCTTGCATTTATAATTGTCTTTATGGCTGTAGTGCTTTGGCTGCTGATTGAACGTATACGGTAACCACAGCAATACACCACAGCTGTGCTGTAGCAGCAGTGCTGTAACCACCCATTGCGGGTTTAAATAATGCAATGCTCTCTCTGAAAATGGCAGTCGTAACGGCAAAGAAGGTTCATCGATGCCCCAAAATTAGACATCTTAGGTGCGAATGACGTACTGTACAGCCCCATACATTTTTTAGTTTTGCTCATAGTTTTAGTTTTAGTTTTAGTCTTTCTTTTAGTTTTAGTTTTTTTCTAGCTTTTGTTTTCGTTTAGTTCTTTTCAGTTGTAGTTTTTGTTTAACGATTGTTTCCTTAGTTTTTTTCTGGGTTCTTGGTTTTTTAGCTTTTGTTATGGTTTTAGTTTTTTTAGTTTCCGGGCGTTTATTTATTCAGGGGACGCACGCGGATTGTTAAGGCTGCGAGCGTGTGGTCGGTCCCTTTCTTTCAATCGTTAGGCTAGGGCCTCTTTCTGTGTGCGTCTTCGTTGCGCCCTTATTGCGAAACGAGGCGAGCGTGAGTGGTGAGTGTGTATGCGCGCATTCCCAGCAATCTTTTCCATTTGTTCGCGCAGCCTCTGATCTCTTCAAATTAGATGTTCTTTCTCGTGTGTGGTGTGGAGTGCCCATATTGCGAAATAGACGTTTCACTCATTACCAACCGAGGCATCGCATCGACTTTCCTACTTTTTTCACCCGCAATTTTTGTTTTTCTCCTAGTTTCAGTTTTAGATTCGTTTTTTATGTTATTTTCAGTTTTTATTTCAGCTTTCCCGTTGCTTTTAATTTCAGCTTTTTGTTTTGGTTTTCGTTTTTTTAGTTTTGTTTCAGTTTCAATTTTCCCTTTGTTTTTTTTAGTCTTATTTTTAGTTTTAATTTTCGTTTTCGCTTTGGTTCTTCTTTTCTTCTAGTTTTAGTTTATATTTTAGTGTTAGTTTTAGTTCATCTTTTAAATTTATTTTTTTGTTCTACTTTCAGTTTTCGTTTTATTTTTTATTTTTCGTTTTCATTTTAGTTCTAATTTTCATCTTACGTTTACTTCTAGTTTTTTAGGTTTCAGTTTTTATTTTCTTTCTAGAGTTTATTCTAGTTTTTTTTATTTTCACTTCTTAATCTGATTATCTCAGTTCCCTTCCAGCTCTAGTTTTTACTTTAGTTTTAGACTCACTTTCAGTTTTTTTAGTTTTAGTTTATTTCAGTTTTTATTTTACTTTTGTTTTAGTTTTCCTTTTAGTTCCAGGTTTAGTTCTTGTTTCACTTTTAGTTTTTATTCTAGTTTTGCCGTTGCTTTTGATTTCAGTTTTTGTTTTAGGTTTAGTTTGAGTCTTAGTTTTTGTTTCCTTTTAGTTTTATTTCTTCTTTCGTTTTTTGTTTTGTTTTTGTTTTATTAGTAACTTTAGTTTTTGTTTTTTCTTAGTTTTACTTTTAGTTGCAGTTTTTGTATTACCTTTTCTTTTAGCTTCACTTTTACTTTTCTGTTTTTCTTTCTGTTTCAGCTTCAGTTGTAGTTTTTCTTAGCTTTTAGTTTTAGTTTTTCTTTTATTTTTATTTTTGGTTTTATTTCTAGGTTTTGTTTTACACTTCGTTTTTGTTGTAGGTTTATTTTTCATATTGGTTTGAGTCTAGTATTCCTTTTAGTTTTAGCTTTAATTTTTTTAGTTTTTCTTAGTTTTATTTTTAGTTTTAGTTTTTTAGCTCTTATTTTACTTTGTTTTAATTTCTGCTTTTTTAATTTTTAGTTTTTATTTCAGCTTTTTCAGTTCTTTTCCAGTTTTATTTTTTATTTTGCTTTTAAATTTAGCTTTAGTTTTTTTTTTGTTTTTGGTTTTGTTTAAATTTTTTCTGTTTTTTTAAGTTTTGGTTTTAGTCTTTCTTTTAGTTTTAGTTTTCGTTCTAGCTTTTCCATTCTCTACTTCTGTTCGAGTTTTCCTTTTAGTTCCAGCTTTAGTTTTTGTTTCAGTTTTAGTTTTTAGTCTACCTTTGCCGTTGCTTTTAATTTCAGTTTTTGTTTTATACTTAGTTTCAGTTTTAGTTTTTGTTTGCTTTTAGTTTTAGTTCTTCTTTTGTTTTTTGTTTTGTTTTTGTTTTATTAGTTATCTTAGTTTTTGTTTTAGTTTTATGTTTCATTTTAATTCTAGTTTTCCTTGAAGTTTTAGTTTTTCTTTTAGTTTTTGTTTTAGTTTTTTTAGTTTTTTTTAGTTTTAGTTTTAGTTTTTTAGCTTTTATTGTACTTTTTTAGTTTCTGCTTTTCAATTTTTAGTTTTTATTCCAGCTTCTTCAGTTCTTTTCCAGTTTTATTTTTTATTTTACTTTAAGATTTAGTTTTAGTTTATTTTTGTTTTTGGTTTTGTTAAAATTTTTTTGGTTTTTTAAAGTTTAAGTTTAAGTTTTTCCTTCAGTTTAGGTTTCAATCTTTCTTTTAGTTTTAGTTTTCGTTCTAGCTTTTCTATTCTCTACTTTTGTTTTAGTTTTCCTTTCAGTTCCAGTTTTAGTTTTTGTTTTAGTTATTTTTTATTCTACAATTTCAGTTTTTGTTTTATATTTAGTTACAGTCTTAGTTTTTGTTTACATACCTATGATTTTTGCCGCACTCTCTGAGTTG
>QEWY01000048.1:0-11824 GCA_006503575.1 Baylisascaris schroederi
AGAATATCTTTCATACAACTCCTTTCCAATCAAAAAGAAAAGAACCTCGAAAGGTTCTTAAAAAACTATTTTAACGTCCTTCATCTACTTTTGAAAACGTAGTGATTAAAGCAAAGAAAAGGATAGCAATTCCTATGATCCAAGCATCTAAGACAGGATGAGGGAAAAAATTAGGACTTCCTGAAGATACAAAATCCGAACCAAGGATGAAATCGAATATGCTTTTAGAAACCCCAGTAATCTCATTGTCTCCTCTGATTTCAGCAATGCCTCCAATAATGAGAACAATCATAAATTTTGATACAAACCACATAATAAAGACTGAAATAGTTGACTTAATGAGATTAAAGAAAAACATTGTCAAATAAACTGGTGTTTGTACCAATAGAATTAAGGCTCTCAAAAAGCCTCGTGATAAAAAGCTAACACCTTTCATCAAATAGCCAAAAAGATCGCTTAAACGCTCCCTAAAGCTAGGTTTTGAGTTTTCAAGCTTTTCTAGTCTAGCTTGTACTTCTTCTGGTGTTCCCCATTTAACCCCATAATGAGACCACTTAGCATCGTCTAGTTCTTTAGCTGATGGTGGTCGTCCATTAGCGGCTTCAAACTCCTTCGCAAAAGCAACGTAATCAAATTCCTCAGTCATCCTTTTTCTCTCCTAACTCCTGTTTCATATCCTACTATTATCCCATTTTCTAAGCCAAGATGACATCCGTTTATCTTATTTACAATTCTTTAGAATGATTAAAAAGTAATAGCATTCATGGCTGAAACAATGGCTGCCGCAACACCTGTTGAGATAACCGCAACCGCTCCACCTGAGATCATAGAAGTCATTCCTTGATCCATTAATTGAGGGTTTCCATTTCTTCGTCCTGAGAAGTAATCAAAGGCTCCTGTAAGCACCCAACCTAAACCAACGATAGCTAAAATAGCTCCTAAAGCAACAACAACACGAGTAGCAGTTTCCATATAAGTAGTTCTCCTTTTAATTCATTTCATTAAGATAAAAACCTACACGTTAGCGTGTAGGTTTAGACGAGGGTTAGTCAAGACTATCAGCGTCTTATCATATTTTTTTGGGTTTTAGATAGTCTTAACACAAAGAGCAGTCCTTACCCGCTCTTATCAAGCCGTTAAGACTAACCGCTTGATAAGAACAGGCAAAAGCCTGTCCTTAATAATCTAACATAAGATTATTGTTCTTTTCGACGACGAATACCAACTAAGCCCCAAAGGGTAAGCAAACCGCCTGCTAGGATAGCCGCAACCGACTGACTTTCACCAGTCATTGGAAGGGCACTTGCTTTAGCAACTGGGGTTTCTTTAGTTGGAGTGATTGTTTGAGGTGTTTCTTTCACAGGTTCGTCTGGTGTTTGAACTGGTGTTTCTGGCACTTCTGGCGCAGGAGTAGTTGTTGTCACCTTCGCAATCAATTCACGACCATTTACCGTGTTGATGAAGGTATTTTCAACATCACCGTCTTTAATACGTTCTACTTCGATCCAGAAGTCCGCATCAAACGTTCCTTCGATACCAAGAGAGTTTAGAAACTCCTGATCAATGCTATAAGACCATTCGCCTTTTTCAGCGTCCCAAGTCACTTTGACGATTTTGTTTAAGAAGGCATCGTTTGTGTCTTGATCAAACTCAAAGGTAAAGGCATACGTTGAACCTGCTTTGATGGTATCACCTGCTTTAACCATTGTACCATCTGAAAGGGTCACATCATACGGTAAAGTCATATCTTCTTTAGCCGTATATTCTGTTCCTGTAATAACCCCTTTCCAGTTACCTGTATAGCGGTCATGTTCGACATCTAGTTTATCCAAACCTTCGTATTGCCATAGGGTATCATGGTGTTTAGGAACCGTTACACCATCAAGAAGGTAGTTAAAGACTTGATTTAGTCCAACTTCTTGACCATCAAGAACCGTGCCATCTTTACTGATAGCGTGTTTTTCTGGTGAGACATCAGGCACCGTCACAAAGACAAGGTTTGATTGATAGCCGTTAGAGAATTCCACTTGAACAAAGGTATTTTCTGCTTTTTCACCCGCAGCTGCAATTACTTCAACTGGAAGGTTAACCGTTACGTTGTTACCTTTTAGAACGTAGTTTTGGTAGTAGTCTTTTAGATCGTTAGGAATCCAAACGACAAATTCTCCATCTGGTGTTAAGTGAGCGCCATCAAGGAAGATTTGAATTTCTGACGGAATCTCTTGTCCTGCTTCAATATCATAGAAAGTTCCTTTGGCTGTAATATCGTTTCCTTGGCTATCTGTAACCGTTGCTTTTGACACATCAGGTTTAACCGTCTTGTCATCTGTATCATCGTAGATACCCGCAGATTTAGCCATTGTTTCCACATCAACAACCGTATTGACATAAGGACTAAAGTCAGTTGTCAAATGGAAGGTTACGTTGCGATCAAACACCGTATTTTCATGAACATCTGCTCCTAACGCATCTGTAACAGTTTTAACAGGGTTTGGATTGTCAGGTGTTGAGATTTTCGGTGTGTTTGAAACGACTTTGTAATAACCGCTTGCGGTTGAGTAGATCGTTTCAAAGGTATTTTCATACTGAGCCTTATCATTAAGTGGTTTACCGATAAAGACAAAGCTTGGAACTTCAACATCTTGGTTGCGGTGAGCATTTAATACTTCTAACAAGTTAGCTGTTCCGACCAATTGGTAAGAGCCATCTTCAAGCGTTGTTAGGGTGTAGTAAGTCTCATTTGCTTTTTGCGTTGCTTCGCTATCAACTTCAAATCCAGATGGGAACGGATCATTCATCACAACGGCTGTCAATTCTTGACGACCTGCTAACAGTTTGTTGTTTTGAAGTACCCATTTAACCGTTGACCCTTTGGCAACCGTCTTACCATTAATATCAACATTGTCATTATTAGTAACTGCTTTTTCATTAGTTGGTTTTTGAATCACTTCAACAGGATGAACTGCTGTTTTAAGGGTAATATCATGAACAGTTGCTGAAAGGGCTGGTGTTGTCACTTCTGTTTCAACTGTTATTGGTACTACTTTTGTTTCAAGTTTGATATCATGCGTTTCAGCTTGAACGTTAACATCATGAAGTGTGACACTTGTAGGAACAGTGACTTGATCTGCTGTGATATGAACAGTTTGAACGGAAACTGGTAAGGTTTCTGTGTAGGTTGGCTCTTCTACATTTGAAATACTTACATGACGTGGTGTCACAATGCTAACTTTCGCTTCAGCACCAAAGTCCGTACGAGCAACCGCAACACCATTTCCGCCAGCTGTGTTTCTAATAACAGTAGAATATTCATTGCTATATTGAGCAATCAAAGCCACACCATCAGGAGCTGAGTTAAATCCAGTCAAGGCACTTGTTGGAGTAGTGTTTTTCCCATAGGTTAAACCAAGATTTTCATCAACACCAACTCGGTTACCACCAACACCTGAGTTAGTCGCAAAGCCACCACCAATACCAAGAACAGTGACCCCATCTGCTTCTAAGAATTGACCAATGTCAAAATCACCTAGAAGTGAAATCCAAAGGTAATTGTCATTATTATCTGGTGAGTCAACACGGATGACTGTACGGATACCATCAGATTGATCATTGACGCCATAACGGTAACCATCAACAGCATTAATTGCTCCGTCTTGGTTCCAAAAAACAACTTCATCAGCTGGTGAAGCTAAACCTGAAGTATCCGTGTGGAATAAGACATAAGCATCATGTAAACTACCATCTAACATAGTGATAGCTTGTGGAATACGATACCAAGTTAAAATTTTGCCTTTCCAAAGCTGAGTTGTGGTTCCATTTGCGTTGTAATCATAAGCTCCAGCCCAATCTGATCCAATATCACTATTAAGGTTAGCCCCTTCTGGTGCGACATTTCCCCAGTTAATATTAGCAATCACATGAGATTGGTTAACGTCACCTTTAACATAAACGGTAGCTTTACCAGGTTCAAGGGAACCAGTTGCTACAATTTCAACACCATTGACTGTTTGAGCTTTCTTAAATTGACTAGTATTTGATTGAGTGTAGCCGTTTGAACCGACATATTGAACCCAGCCATCATTAGCACCGAGAACATTACCGTCATTGGCTTTCTCAAACTGTGATTTAACTCTTTCGATTTCATCAGCATTAAATTTATCAGCTGTAGCCTTGTCTGTTTCATAATCACCAGTATAATTTAAGCCCACACGATCAAACGCTGCTTTATTTTTTTGATCAACAGCAGCTTTTTGTGAATCGTAAGCACTCTTCTTAGCCGCATTTTCTTCTTGAATTTGCTCGTTTTTAGCAGCGATTTCATTAACTTTAGCAACTTGCTCTTGAGCAATCTTTTGAGCTTCTTCTACAGTTGTTTCAATAGTACCAGCGTTTGTAACAGTTGTTCCAGAAGCAGTAGCTTTTGAAACAGCATCTTCAATAGCTTTGTTAGCAGCCGCTTGAGCTTCTTCCGCAGCTTGTTTATTAGCTGAGTTAGTCGTTTCAGCCTTAGTTTTAGCTGCTTGCGCATCTTTCAAAGCTTGTTCTTGCTTAGCAAGATCTTGTTTCGCTTCGTCAACTGAAGTATAAGATTTTGAATCCCCTTTTGTAAGGTCTAAACCAGCATCTTGCGCTTGTTTCGTTAAATCTGAGATGACTTGATTAGCTTCTTTTTGTGTTTCAGCTGCTTGATCTAAATCAGTTGTCTGTTTAGCGCTGTCAGCTTTTGCTTCATCAACCGAAGTATACGTTTTGGTTTCGCCAGTCGAAACGGTTACTCCCGAAGCTTTAGCGTTATCAGCTGATTGTTTAACAGCTTTATCTACACTAGCTTGGGTTTCTTTAAATTCAGTAAGTTTAGTGACTTGAGCTTGAGCATCTGCTAAAGCCTGAGCTAAATCATCATAAGATTTTGAACCAGTTGTGCTGACTGTAACACCTGCTTTTTTAGCTTCTTCAAGAGCTTGTGCCATTGAATTGTTAATGGTGTTTTGAGTATCTTGAGCTTTTTGCAAACTAGCAACTTGATCTGCTAGTTTTTCAAGAGCTTGTGTAGCATCACTGGTTTTTGTACCAGCAGTTACAGTAACCTTAACACCTGATTTTGTAGCTGCTTCAACTGCTTGAGGAAGCTCTTCATTAACTTGTTTTTGAGCTTCTGTCACCTCAGAAAGATGATCAACTTGTGTTTGAGCATCAGCTTGTGCTTCATCAACTGAAGTATATGTTTTGGCTTGACTGCTTGCTTCAGTTGAAACGTCAACACCAGCTGCTTTTGCAGCTTCTTCCGCTGTGGCTTTCGCACTATCAACGGCTTGTTGGGTTTCAGTTGCTTGGTCAACCGCTTCTTTTTGTTTCGCTAAATCTGCTTGAGCACCCGCATAGCTAGAGTGAGTTACCGTTCCATTTTCATCAACTTCTACACCAGCTTGTTTAGCATCTGAAACCGATTGATCTAAGCCATCTGATGTTACTGTTTCCGTTAATTGACCAGTTTGTTCACCAGACTGATTCGTTAAATCAGTGTGTGATTGACTATTATCTGCTTGTGTTTCAGCTAAATTAGTGGCATTACTGTCAGATACAACAGTTACTTCTGGTTGTGTTTCAACCGTGTTTGTTGCATCATCTGCATAGGCGGCACTTGAGATAGTAACCACTGCACCAAGCGCAATACCTGAAGCTAATCCTTTAGCCCATTTTTTCTTGCGGAAAAATCCGTGTCCATTTTGTGTGTTTTGATTTGTCATAATAACCTCCATATGACTTAACTAAAAAACTATAGCAATAAAAAATGAACAGTTTAATGACATGTTCAAGTCTACTTTAAATTAAAGAAAAGAATAAGGAAAAGCAGTTTTACGACCTACTTAGGTCAAAAGAGAAAAAGACGTTATGAATAAAGCAAAAACTCTATGATTATAAAACCATAGAGTTGCTTTTTGATTAATTATTTTTTCTACGCACACCTACTAAGCCCCAAATCGTCATGAGACAACCAAATAGGACAGCAAGCACTGAACTGTGTTCACCAGTCACTGGAAGTGCACTAGCTGTAACAACTGAGGCTTCTTCAACTGGTTTAACTTGAGCTTTGACTGCTGTTGATTCGACACTTGAAGATTGAATAGTTGTTTGAGGATCTTCAGCTTGATAGCTTACAATTTTACCTGTTTCATCAACAATCGGAACTGGAGTTTTTCCTTGAGCAACAATAGCATTATATTCATCTTGCAATCGTTGTTTTTCTTGAGCATCCAGAATAGTTTGATAAGCTTTTGAAGTCGTATCATAAACCGCTTGTGCTGCTGCTTGTTTCACTTGCAAATCTTTTAGTTTCAGTAATTCTGCTTCTAAGGTATCAAGAGCAGCTAACAAGTTGGCTTTTGCGGTTGCTTCTTGTTGTTGAGCTTGTGCTAACAATTCAGGAGCATTTTGTAAGCGAGTCAAATAAGTTTGAACTTTAGTAAGGTTCTCTTTAGCAGTAATAACATTTTCTTTAGCTTTAAGAACATTTGCCTGAGCAGTTGCAAGACTATTTTGCAGACTTGCCAGACGATTTTGTTCATTCGTAAGAGTTGCTTGCTTAGTAGCTAATGTCGCTTGTTTGGTTGAAAGAACTTGTTTAGCAGATGCTAGATTAGCTTGTTTAACGGCAATATCAGCACTTAAATCATCCACCGCTTTATTCGCTTTTGTTAAACGTTCTTGAGCTTTAGTTAAAGCTGTCTCTGCTGATGCAAGATTGGCTTGTGCTGTTGGTGTTTGAATAGCTACTGATTGTGCTTGGGTCAGGCTAGCACTAGCTGATGATAATTGAGAAATTGCATTATTATAAGCTAATTGTGCAGCTGTTTTAGCTTCTTGTGCCACATTATTATCAGATTGAGCATTGGTTAAGGCTGATTGTGCAGTATTGTAAGCAGCTGTCACCTTTTCAGCTGATTTTGTATTTACAAAAGCTGTTGTGTTAAAATTACTTGAATTCGAAACTTGTTCTTCTGAAATTGAGACAAAGTGTACTCCAGCAAATGCACCATTTTCAGTTGACGGACGTGAAAAATCAATAGCAAAGTAAACTTGTGAATTAGCATCTCCACCGCCAACAATATCTCTAGCATGTCGCCATTCATCAGCGTTAAACATAAAGTCTGTGACTGCTTGATAAACTCTTTGTTTTAACGTAGCAAAAGTAATACCATCATAGACTTGTGATGAAGCCCAATCTTCGTAGTATTGACCACCTTCTGCTTCTTCATCAGCTGGTGAAGTTGGTAAACCAAAGTATTGAGCAGCATTATTAACTGCTTTAGCATCATGACCAATTTGCCCTTGTTTCATAGCCTCAGTAACGTTCCAACGATCTGAAACATACCCATCTGTAACAAGGTCAACAAATTTTACAGATGAACTAGTAACTGAAACTTGAGGTGACCCAAAAACTTTTCTGATTTGATTAACTAAATCAGCAGCAAAGAGTGATAACTCTTTAATAACGTCTTCTGGAAGATCATTAATTTGATATTTTGTTGAGTTATCATCATTAGGATTGCTCTTGTAAGTATTGACTTTAGCTAACGCTTCTGACTCTTCAGCTAATGTTTTCAATATTTGTTGACGCTCTTCAGCTGACAATGAATAATCATTGTACTTTTTCAATGCTTCAACATATGCTTGACTTAAAGTAATTGTATTAATCGCTTTATAGTCGTTTTCAGCTGTTTTATATGTTGATTGAGCATCCATTAAAGCTTGTTCCGCTTGTTGTGCTTTAGCTGTTTTAGCATCTAAATCTGATTTGCTTGACGTAACAGTTTTATTTGCTTCATCAACCGCTTGTTGAGCGTTGTCAATCGCTTGTTGACGGTTAGCATCTGCTGTTTGAGCTTTTGTTAAATCAGATTCAGCTTGAGCTACTTGATTTTGAGCTGAGTTAACATCAGCTTGTGCTTTATCACGATTGGTAATAATTTCAGCTTGACCAGTACCATCTAAGATAGCTTGTTTTTCATTGACATCCTTCTGTGCAGCATCAACATCTGATTGAGCTGTATCAACAGCACTTTGAGCTTCATCAACACTAGCTTGTTGATTATTTACTGCTTCTTGTGCTTGAGCAACTGTATTTTCAGCTACTTTTTCCGCAGTATCAGCTTGAGAAACTTGTTCTTGAGCCGAGTTAATATCATCTTGTGCGCTAGCAATGTTTTCTGGTGTTGCTTGGTCTACAAGATTTTGAGCATCACTAATTGATTGTTGGGCTTGATCATATGCTGATTGAGCTTCATCAGCAGCTGAAGCTGCCTCTTTAACAACCTGCTCTTGCGTGCTAACCGCTTGATTAGCACTTTCAACACTTGCTTTTGCCGTGTCAACATCCGCTTGTGTGACGGTGTTTTGAGAGGCATTTGAAGTGCTTTCTGAAGCATTAGCATCAACCGTAGCATCCACATCATCCGCATAAGCAGAACTTGTGTATGACAATCCTAAAGCAGCAACTAAACCTGCTGTTGCCGCAGTGACTTTAACTTTATTCATAATGTCTTTTACTCCTTTACGTTATGACTCTCATTTTACCATTTTTTCTGACAATTTTCATTATTCTATTGATTTAATTTTCTAAAGCGATCTCCCATTTTCAATCCCAATCTATCCGCAAAAGCTACCCCAATGCCAGTTAGTGTCGTTACAAGTCCTAACAAGGCTAAAGCTAGATTTTCTTTTTCGCCTGTGTGCGGAAGCGTCACTTGTTCACCTTCGCTTGTCGTGGCTGTAAAAGTACCGTCTGAGTTTTGTTTTAACCCAACACTTTCAGGAGCGACCTTTTGTCCTGTGTTTAGGGTAACTAGCCCATCTCGAATATCTGTAATGACAGCGCCGCTTGATAATGAGACGGGGTTGTTAGAAGTCACGTTGCGGACGACTTGTCCTGTTACAGTTGAAGTTGTTCCAACTTGCGAAGCACCCGCAGCTTTAGCGACTTCCGCAGAAATATTTGGGTTGTTGGTTGGTGTATCTGTTCCAGAAGGAATAGCTACCACTTCACCGCTTGTTGTAGGAACTTCTACAACAGGTGAGGCATCCACTACTTCACCCGTTGAAGGAGTTGTTTCAGGTGTTTTTTGCGAATCTGGTTCAACAGGATTTGTTTCTGGCACGCTTTCGTTGTCAGAAGGTGACTCACTCTCACTTGCTTCTGGAACGCTTGGCTGTTCACTCGTTGTCGTATCCGTAGAAGCAGAAGGAAGGGTTGTCCCGTCCGTTACACCACTTGAAGCATCTGACGAACTAGTCGTATCTGAGATTTCAGGTGATGTGCTTGGAGAAGTTGGAGCAGCACTTGGAAGGCTACTAGAACTATCTGAGGTACTCGGTAATGATGTATCTGGTACAACCGCTACTGCATCTGATGGCTGCACTTCATCAGCACTAACCGCTTGAGCAAGTGCCACGCTAGAAAGCAGTAAAGTTGCTAAAACAATTTTCTTAGTCACGAATCTATCCTCTTTCCTTGTTTTCTTTAACGACTGAACCCATCGCCCGTCAAGCGTAATTGATAGCCATCGAGCGTTCGTTCTCTTCTGGCAATTAAAGATTGACCATTTTTAATCGTGCGAATTTGTTTATAAATTTCTTTATAGGGCAAACGCAGTTCAACATCCATCAATTCGTTTTTCACATAGCCTTTGATGAATTTAATTGCATAATCTTTTAACAGTTTGATTTCGCTTCCATCTTCGAGGCGAGCGGTTGAACCGCCGTGTTTTCCCATTTTTTTCAAGTCACTTAGAGTGACTGTATTTTCATCTCCCATAAAAATTCTCCTTGAAAAAAATTTTAATAGCGAATTTACGCCGTGCTGTATCAAGACGTATCTTGATAACGGTACTTCATACGCACCGTTTATGGTCAGAACGGCAAACCTGCGAAAATGCAACGTGTGACTGAGGCTAGAGTCTAGCTTTACACTCCGCCCCCAATTTTGTATCTCATAGTCACGCTGTATCAGGGCAGAGGGGGTATTCAGTTTTCAAGGATCGCAAGTAGTTTTACGACTTGCTTGGGTCAAAAGGATATTAGGATCAGCTATTTGATTGCATATTGTAATTATCTGTCATAGGGCTGTTATGACGATGCCTCTTTCGAGGGCTTTCTAACACAGTCATCTCATCATCAGCCATCAAAGGCGCATGATAGAGTTCTACTGCCACAATAGCCAAACCTAAAGCAATAATGAGTGAGAAGATGCTAAACATCAACACCACCTCCTGTCTTTAGATTTTGATAATACTGTTTCGCTTGCTTATTCGCTAACAACTTGGCTTCTAACTGTCGTTCAGCTTGAAGGCTCTCAATCGACTTGAGCAAATAAGCAAGTGGGGAAGAACTATTCTCAGGGATGCGATCAATCAACCGCAAAACTTCGTTACTGCTAACATAGCCAGAAGCTAAATAGCGTCCGATTTTCATTTTCTGGTCATGAGTCATCGTATAGACTTCTGGAAAACCAAATAGTCTGTCGTTGTATCTATCAGCAATAACTTGAAGCAGATTGTAATACTCAGGTTTGATAGCAGAGGAAACAGACGCATTTTTATCTTGTGTGATTGTGTCCTCAGTTCCAGCTGGTTGAGAAAATTCGTTAGAATTTTGCTCAGCCTTTCTAGAACTAATATAATCACTATATTCAGTCTCATTATATTCAGTCTCACTAGGGGCTAAATTTGATACCCCCCCCGTATAAATTTGATACCCCCCCTGTCTAAATTTTATACCCCCCCTGTCTAAATTTGAGACGGGGGTAGTTTCTTTGCTTTCAAACTCTTCAACAGGTTCTTTGGGTTGGGGTTGGTTAGAAACAAGATTTCCTAAATAAATTCTGTTAGCAAGACTGCCTTTACTGCTATCTGATTGTTGCACCTCTTTGATCAAACCGTACTTGGCTAATTCTTTCTTGATGCGATATAAAGTTCCTTTTGAGCAATTCAAGATTTTCATTAACTCAGTATTTGAGTAAATCAGGTATAACTGACCATTTTCATCAATCCAGTTATTCTTGATTGATAACCCTAAACGATCTCGCAAAAAGGCATAAGCAACTTTACTGTCTAATCGCATTTCAACATAGATAGAGTTTTCAAATAAGATTTTTGGGAGTTTGTAGTAACGTTCAGAGGTTACATATTGATCCGCTGTTATCGCAATAAATGTAGTCATGTCTTATACCACCTTTAAGTGAAATTCTCCGTTTGGTTTAATCTTGATAAGCCCAAATTCTTCTAGTTCTTTCAACTGACTTTCACACTCTTTGCGTGAGATTTTTCTCTCTTTCATCAAAGTGCTAATTAACATTTCTCGTACTTGCTTTTCTTGCTTTGTCATAACTGATTTCCTTTCACGAAAACGTAACTTATGTTCTGTTAGTATTTAAATACTAAGTCTTATAAAACAGTCTTTTGAAGTTGTTTTAGGGCACTCCCTGAAGCATTTTCTTTTGGTAGCTATATTGAACAAGCTTCAACTCATAAAATGTGTTATCGTTAACAACTGTTGCCTCTTCAGATACTTCAGTCACATAATCTTCAGAAGATGAAAGTGATAAAGCATTATCAGTATCTTCTTCAGAAACAATATCGAAAATTTCAAGTGTTTCAATATCCATGACAAGTTCTAGATCGTTCATGTGGCAATCTCCTTTTCAATATTTTTAAACAAACAAAAAGAGAGCAGATTTTCTCTAGCTCTCTAGCTTTTTGCTTAAAATATTATTCTTTCTAAAAACTCTTACCACTTACTGAAAATTGATTAGAGGGAATATAATTCTTTT
>QEWY01000049.1:0-11805 GCA_006503575.1 Baylisascaris schroederi
AATATTCCAAAACCTAGATTTGAAAAACTATTGGCTATGCGTCGGCATCATTGGAAAATGTTATTTTTTTCTCGGCAGTGTGGAAGTTATTGGCGAATCCGCCCAATAAGTAAAACATAAGTGGCACTGAATAGAAAAGAAAGAGAAGAAAAACTTAGAGGCATTGGTCTATGTGATCATGAAAACCAATAACGCGTTTCGCATGAATGTTTCCTTTCCATGACACATCCTCAAAGTTTCGCTTGTTGAGGACAGCTACCTGGCGCTACGTTTTTGCTATTGTGACATCCCTCACCACTGCAGCTAGATCACCTGTACTCAGTGGAGGTTTATGATTTAAAAGTGCTATCATAGCTATGCCCAACTTTGCCACTAACAACTAAACAACTTCATCCCCTTCCTCTTCCCCTTCCCAATTCTTCCATCATTCGGAATATAGGTTTACTTCGCCCAATGTGCGTCACTGAACTTCAATGAAGCAGAGCAACGTTCGTCAGCATATAACGGCAAAGGCGTTCGGTGCGCAATATGCAAAAAACATAGCAAACATGCCAAAAGGCAGTAAATGTTAAGTAAGGTAGGATTTATGAATATAGTTATAGCATGAGATAAAGAAAGTAGAAGTGATGAAATTTTATGGAAGAAATCGCAATCTTAATAGTAAGTTATACGGAAGAATTTGTCATAAGAATAGTTCCGTGTATTCGAGGCAATTATTGCAGTCCGAATATATTCGAAGCCAAGAAATCCCAGAATTATGACTAGCCTAATCCCCACTGCCTATTGATTAAAAATTTCAGATCATTTCCAGATGATACTAGTTGCCGTAGCAATAAGTTCCTCTTGGTAATATACTTTGCGACACTTAAATCACAACGAATCGATTTGAATAATGATGTTCGATATGCAAAGGATACGTTGAAATGAGTAACGTCGAAACGAATCAAATGTTCTCGATAATAGTGGAAGGGTGAAGAAGTGCCGAAAAAAGGTTGTTGAAAGAGGTGCTAAGTTCGCAAGAAATAGACGGCAATGAAAGCACCAAGCGCTTCATGAATAATGATGAAGATAGATTTTCAATGGAGGAAGTGGAGTGACATGACGGTGACAGTTCGCAACATTCGGTAATCATCAAGAAGACTATAGTGCGCTCCAGATGCTGCATGGTCTGCGGTTCGAATTGTTCAGTGTGTGCAGCGGCCACTGCTTCAGGGCACTGAATGAGGAAATTAATAAACTGCAGAAAGCAGACTACAGCTCATTCGAGCTCTACTTCTTCCTCGAGTTCTTCAGCCCAACTTTTCAGACGTTTGTGGAAACACCTCGTGCAGCCAACAGTGATTACTGTCTCTGTGGTGTGCATAAAGCGGCAGCAATGATCTCAGCTTCCTCACCTCTCGATGCTTTATTTTACTAATCGATTTACTCATTCGCGTATTTCTTCACCTCAGTTGAGTTTAATTCTTCGTTTTATTCACTCATAGTTGTTTTGCGCTCACTTATTTCAGCAACAAAGATGGCTTTGCAGTTGTGAGCTTAATTACATTGTGCCCGTTCCGGCTGCTAGTGAATGATCGTTGAGGATGCGTCATGGAAACCAGGAAAGCTTTAAGAAGAAGATTTCCGCCTTACTGCACTCTCCACACTCCTCTTCCACCCATGAATACCTTTCTTGGAATATTCACAAGAACTCTTTTAATGACGCTTTAACAATTCACTTAACAACCTTATTAATTATTGCATATAAATACGTTTCTTAGATTTCATTGCATCGTTTTGCCATATAAAAGTGATATAAAAATGGAATTAGTTATTGCGTTGTTGATATTTTAGCACTTAAGGATTATGGTAATTAATTATTCAGCACTGAATTTCATTCTCTTCACATCTGATCGATTTCCACTGTTCGGAATTGCGAACACACTCGTTGAATCGCTTGATCACCCTCTCAATAATCGATTTTTCTAAAAGCATCCGTTTTCCTAATAGATATGAATTTAGCCGCTTATTTGGCAGTCAGCTGCCCGCTAATATGCCAATAAGCGTCGCTTATTATTTATTCAATTAATCCTTCTGTCAGAAATTCACTGCAATGTGATAATATAGTCCAGCTCGACATTGGAAGAACTACCGAGCTGAAAGCATCTAACGCAATCCAATCATTGAAGGACCCTCAGTGTTCACTATATAATTGCTCTACATTCACTTCAAACTTTGAATTCATTTCGAGCTGTGTGGAAGTTTCAGTACTAAGTAGTGCTTCGTCACATTGCGAAAACTTTTATAACTACGTGTCTCAATGCAAGCTTAACATCGACATTAGAATTCATTGATGGTATTTCACATTTAGACAGCTCAGCAGCAGTTGTGACCAAACGCATAAACTCTCGTTTATTTGAGCCTCTAATTTACGTAATCGATGTTTTGAAAGTCTCATAGTGCCTACGATTGGATTCTATAAAGCTTTTCGTGGGATGACTTATCTTGGATTACCTAGTATCATGGTGTCAAATTTATTGTCTAAACGGATTTTTGTGGAACATTTGTAGGGTGACACTTTTACACACTTATTTATAAGTACATGGCGAAGGCATTGTAACAGTTTTTTAGCTGACAGCTGCAGGCTTTGCTGACAGTAAGGGCAACTGCTGACGTGCCCTTCCTGCAAGCTTTGCTCTTGAAATGGTCGTTTTATTGTATTTTTTGAGTCAAAAGTTTTCGTCGCGGAGTGAATCCGAATCCACGAATGTTTTTCCCCGCAGGTATGTTTCGGTGAAAGCGTGCCCAAATTACAATACACTTGTTTCAGAGTGGACGACGGGCAGTCGTAAGTTTACTCGATTCCCTATGACAAAACGAGTTCTCTCACACACGTGTTCTAAAACCTTTCGTTTTCTTGAATGTGAAGGATGCTCGTAAGGTTGATACCAGCGCTTCGTTTGGTTACTCAGTATACTGTACACTTCTATGATTGTCTACAGGCATCTGAGTTATTGAAATGTGCCAATGAACCTAACTTTCGGCGAGAGTGCAATACAGTTTGCCGTATATTTTCAGTTCATCGGTCACAACTGGGTGAACGAGAGTGCAAAGAGTTTCGACAAAAGAAGCTGTTTTCTGCTTTGCAGCATTCTCCATCGTTGCAGCGATAATTTGCGTATAGCCAACACCCTAAAATTTCCACATTCACTCAATGTTTCGATCACGAACAACATATGTTGACACGAAGCGTGCTAGCTTGTCCTTGCATTTTGTTTTAAAAGAATGATTGCTGAATTTTCCGTTATAATTTCTGAACTAATTTATTCCATTAGAAAACTGCTTCCGGGTACCACCAACTTCGGCATTTTCATTATTTGCATTTATCTAGCAGGCTATTAGCTGTCCCTAACAAACATCATCGTTCAAACACCACCGTATTCACTAACTATTCGATCAATTCACGTTTTCTTAAAACTCATGAGGAAAATCGGCATTCAGTCGACTTATTCATTTGATAACCAAGCTGTGCTTTCAAATCCCCACTAAGGAACTACTCCATCCATAGTAAATAATAGAAGAGAAAAAACATTTCTAACTATGTCCTACTGCAGTTTATCTGCCTTTCAATTTTCTATTTTAATTTTTTTGCACAGAACCGGATATCATTCGAAAGTAGTTATTACGTATAAACAATCCTTCTTTTAACACTGATATCTTCTCGAAAATTTTTTCACCAGTAATATTTTCACAGTATAAAAGTACAAAGTGGGCATACCTTTAAATAGTCGGAAACAATTTTTGGGAAATCATGGGTGAAAATTATTCCATCGGATATTCCGCACATTGGAACACGACTTGCATCAACTGCCAGACACGGTGACATTTGCGCCACTGCATTTACAACTACTCCTTCAGATGGCAATCTTCCTCTCAGCATAAGATCGGGCAAGAGTCGATTGGGCTTCAGCACAGATGACGGATTTTCAATGCAAGCCTTGGTCAAATTTTCCAATGAGTAGCCAGTGATTTTTCTTTCACACGGTTTCACTGGAGTTATTGAGGTTCTTGCTCCCGATAGTCTTGCAGATTGTGTTGCCCGCGTCTCGCTAAGGTTGCAGCCGACATTCGGAGTGCTCGGCTTGTTAACTGCCTTCCCAATCGCTGTATCTGGTGCAATTGGCGATTCATTTTTCTGCTCTGGCTTTCTAGGAATGGTGACATTTAGGAACCGGTCTCTAAAGCGATTTATGGGTGTGAAATTCACCGAAGGGTCACCCTTCACCTCAGTCTGCCTGGCGCCTGGTTTTTTCCACGCTGATTCTCCACTTTCTTCCACGTTGCTAGCACAAGGCTCTTCACGCTTAACAGGGGTTATATTTTCACGAATCGGAGGGTTTAGAGGCACCGATCTTGGTGCTTGACCTCCACCTCCTTTCAGGATTCCTCGTGCCGGGACCTTCGTCAGAACGTTTTTGGTATTGCTAGCCTGTGTGTGCTGACGGCAGGGAGGTATGTAGGTGGTGTGTTTAACGGGAAATGAAATAGTCTTCTTCTGTCGCGTCGGTCGCGTTGGCATTTGACGTGTCTGACTGAGGCTGTGTTCATTGCATGTGGTCATTTTTTTCGGTGTTCTTTTCTTCTCGTCGACCACCGATTCCCCTGCAATTATATTACGCAAGCTTTCATAAAACACTCGGAATTATATTTTGTGGTAATCACTTGTGTGACAACGTCTTGTGTTTGAAGTCTTTGATTTGCAGACAAAAGAGTGAAAGAAACGCCACTCGAAAGGCGAAAAAACGAAGGCGGTATATTCAGAAACAACGTCGAGAATATGATATGCCAACAAATGGGCGGTCATTTGCAGAGAGTTATTTGTTCTCTAACTGTCTGAGGTTAGCAGTGGTCAGCCTCCGAGAAACATGCAAACAAAGGTGTTCATTCGTTCTAAAGTGAAGTTTTACAATTACTTCATGCAAACCTCGCAGAGATAATTCAGAAGTTAAAAAAAAAACAGATAAGTCAGCGTGAACCAACTTGCAATGAGAGGTCGGTCACCAGCAGTTGGCGGTGCTTTTATTCCGTCATTTTGATTCCGTAACCCAGAGATGGCAGGTGTGTCTCCTGAAAAGCATGCTGCTAGGTTTTTTACCACAGATGGTAAGACAAAACTCGTCAACGCTCCAGCAGATATCATATCCAAAGAAATCGTTCCGTCAAAACAATCAGTGCAACACATATGCCATTCAGTGATGCTACTATCTGGCGCGCCACTTCCATCTGTAGCAATCTCGGGAAAAATGTTCCATGACCGGCAAATCCGCAAAACTGCAACGTTGTGCGCATCGTTCCGCAATGCCGCGTCTCGTACACATAGGTTTCATTGCCAATCACTCTGTTATTGCAATAATTGGATGCCCACTTCCATCATACGCATATTGTTGGAAAAGATCTTTCAGGGTTCAGAAAACCTAAGTGATCCGGCTTATGTAGTGGAACTCTGAAACTTTTGAATAGCCAGATTTATTTCAGATAAATAATTAAAAGATCAGAGCCACTTTCGCTAAATATTCTAAAGCATGATCTGAACCGTTTTTTCATCAAAAATCCCTAAAACGAGGTTCAGCTGGCGTATTGGCCAGCTGTACAAAACTTCAGAAAAGTCCACATTGAGCACTCATGACAGTAACAGTTCTACGACATGCTTCAGGTTACAGAAATATAAATAAGCTTGCTTCCAACAGAAAGCTTTGTAGCAATCTCCTCGCGAGATTTCTGCTCACATTGATAGGTTTGTTTAGGGAGTTTGTTTAGGGAGAGATTGCATTTGATTTCTTTATTCCTCTAACGACAAACTGGTAGGAAATGTAATATGTGTGTAGTAACTATATAGTTTTGTAACGGCTGCGGTCTCATAAACTGTTTCGGAATAGGTTATGATGAGTGTCGAAGCAATATCAAGTGGTTAGATTTCAACAACTTAAGGTTTTCATTCAAAATTTCAGAAAAGGAGCGCTGCCCATCTCTCATGCATGCAACAATACACTATGATTTCAAGAATAGGCACTGTATGGGAATCGCATCATCTTCATATGATGCTTCATCCATTGCAAATTTGACCAAATATATGAATAAGAGAAGCTCGTGAGGAGTTTTTTCATTATTTCAAATTGCCGTATTTAGTTGTTGTCGAAAATGTCACCAAACTTTGCACACTTTGCATCGGCGATGGACGTTTTAACCCTGTGGAAGACTTCACATCCGTCGTTTGGCAAGGATCGTTCTCGACGAACCCACAAAATAGTGGTCGTCTTTCATAGGAGTTCGGCCGATTCCAATCATTTTTGTCTTGCTGATTATCTTCATTTGATTCCTCTACTTCTGAAAACGCTCATCCTCCATGTCTCTTAGTTTTGAAGCAAACCTTAATTTTTAGAGTTTCCACTGATTAGACTGTGGTCGCTTCGAAGTCCCAACCTTTTAAACAATCATAAACTTTCACATCCACTCATATAATCCTTTCACAATTATTTAACAATTTGGTGTTATTTATAAAGGCTCTTGCGAAATATTTCTGCAGCTTTGAAAACTGCAGCAAAATGCTTATTGGATGTGGAAAACCGTTAACGCTGTTGTTTGATCAATGGTACTGAATGTGGACCCAGCATCATGGTTAATGCACCCAAACGTTCATCCCTCTCTGTGGAGTTCACTCTAACATCCTCGAATCATCTGCTTTCCTCATTTCTAGAAACTTCTAGTGGACGTGAACTCAACGGGCAATTTCTATCGGCTATGAGCATTCCAGACCAAGTGCTTTGTAATGAGATAGTGGTCTAGTTCTTTGACTGTGGGAAGTAGAGCTCCCAACAGTTCTTGACAATTGTTCAAAACATTGCACATAGTCTTCAGTGGTAAATTCGCTGACATTTATTGCTGCACAACCATGCTTCCACTGAACTTAGGCCTCTATCTGGGAAAGAATTCCTTTCTTTGTAAATAAAGGCTCTTCCGGGTGATTACCTATGTGGAATTGACTGTTTGATGCTTACTTATATCAAATGTGCTCTTTTATTCTGGAAGCACAAGGGCGCCTTCTGGCAGATACGTCTACTCTTCTTTAAAAAATAACATTTGTTTGTTGTCTGTCCTCTACGTCACCTGATAGGAGATGTGTGCTGCAATAACCATTTCAGCGTTACGTGCAATTTTACTGCTGCCATTAAACATCTGTGAATGACCAGATTGAAACTTGAGTAATATTGGTTCCAATTCGCCTTTCGCAATCCCACCAACGAGGGCCATAGAAATAAATAGAAGAATTGTTACCGAATTTCAGTCTGTTTTCTGTGAAAAATAAAAACGAGTACTGAATATTTTCGATTGGCGTTCTTTTATTTGCTAACCTTTTAAAGAAGACCCACCTTGTTTTCGCTCACTCCCCAGCAACCGTTCCTCGGTTTCCTTCACCAGTTGTACCTCGGCCCACTCATTTCCTGCAATGTTGCATTGCACTATGCATCTCTTACTACATACTGCAGTTGGAACTTGCTTTCCAAATTGAAGCGTAGAAAAAGAGCTACAAGTTGCAACCTTTGTGACCATTATTGCTTTTTGCTGTCTGACCTAAAATTGTGATACGAAGCATCATTGCACTCTGAAATTGCAATAAGTCAAGTTTGGTCGTTTCAGAACGCTCCAACAATCACCAAAATTCGGATGCGATGTTGAATGATATTTTTGGCACTTGAGAAAGTATTTTTCTGACTTTTGGTATGTTTACCGAGAAAATATAATGCGTTTACAGTCTTTGAGGAAGACGTATGCTTCTTGCCTCTGTTGTGACCTTTTTCTGCTAATTAAGATGGAGGTCTCTGTGGTCTGAGTTTTGCTGATTCCTTGAGGTTGTCTTTTATCTTCATTTTACTATAATATGGCAAAGTGCGACCCCGCTCTGCTTTCTACTTTGCCACGACGACTGGAAGTGGCAAATATTATTTCCAAAGATTTGTTAGAAGGCATAAGTGAAAATGGAAAAAGCAAAAAGTGGGATAAAACAATTTTCAACGAAATCAGCTTTTGTAAGTTCCACATACACACAGGCGAGAAACTGATTATTCGAGTTGCTGTTAAATAGCAGCAATGATCATTGAATATTGTGTAGTGAACACTGTGCTAAATTTCATAGTGTAGTGCTCGATTAGATCTTATTACATTTTATTGCTCATGTACTTAATATATTCTATTACGTTTTATTCGTTGTTCATTGAATGATTAAAGAACACCTGATGTAATAAGGTCTTTCTGAGGAGGTCACCTTATGACACGCGTTTTGAGAAATAGTACTCTTAAACGGATTCTTTACACTGAGAATTCCCTTTTCGATTCTCAATTCATGTTCTCGAATTTTCCCCTTTCGCAGAACTGCCCTTCGATACGTATAAACCGTTCCTGATTTCCATATTGTGATGAGTTGTGTATTTTCGAAAGAAACATAAGTAGAAACCGGAAATGACTATCAATTTGGTACTCCCAATAGCTCCATCGGGCACTCGTATGCGAACGCGTTCCGACATATGTTGTTTGTCGACGGCGTCGACAGCAAGTCTGATCATTCGTTTGTATTTGTATTTGCATAAGCACTTGATCTTATTACGAGGGAAGGGACCTAAAATTAACCTGTTGACCTCGTTCTGTTTAAGAGACAAATCGGGCGACACTCTAATATGGAACGTTTCTGTCAGGAAACTAAAGGAAACGCCTTCTTGAGCGCATGCGAGTCAAAAGGGCTCGCGCAACATTACAGGAAAAATAGTGTGAGCACAAACGCAGTCATACTGTTTTCGCATTAAAAAATCTTTCATTTGTTAAGATCAAAACGTTATTTGGCTAATCAGCGCGTGCAAGAATATTTATACGCCACTCAACATGCTTCTTTATTCAGTTGGAAAATGGAATTGCAAAGTCACTTAGAACTCAGAGCAACTGGAACTTGTTTGAATAGTGAATCGTTTCATAGTGCTTAACGTCCTATGTTAAAGCCAACTTTAGCACAGCCCAAGCTTGGATGGAAACTCTCATTTTATGATCAGTGAAGACGTTATATTCAGGCTGGTTCGAGCCCGCAACATTTCCATTTCCGGGAAGTGCTGTACAGTTGCGTCACTGCAGAAGCTGTCACTGTTATTTGTTGCATAAGTCCTATCGGTCTTACTGTGGACGTAATGGTACATGCATGACGATCACAGAACGCGAGCAATCTGACTTGATTTGGCATTAATTCGGCATTCGGACGAGGCGGTGCACATATGCACAGCACAGATCAGTGGAGAGGGACCATACCAACAGATTGATAGAAATCGAAGCATCCGCAGTAGCTCAGCCATACATCACGTGCTCGGAAGGCAGAACATTGCGTGATGCGAACAATACACCTACAGCTTTTCTTCACTGGTCATTAAGCAATGATTACCTTCATAAGCAATATTTGTATGCCCCTCAAATAATTGGGTCAAAACCACTGAATTTTCCTTCATTGTCATGTCACCTAAATTCGCATATTTAACAAGATCTGTTTATTGGTGGCTAACTTTCACCTTGTCTGTGAACGAACTTACATACAAAATAAGATATCAACCGAGCAATCATGCAATTTGCTACTCATGGTTCCTATCGAGTTCTCACTAGTCCATATATTCTCTTATCAAGTCCCCTTTTTATCTCTTCAGAAGTCAACAGACCAAAGTGCAGTGGAACTTTTGGTATGCCATGGCGAGACCGGCGGTAGAAATTTCAGATAAGTGGATCACTCGATAAGGATAGTCGAAAGAAATGTGATGCTATGTTGTGGATGAAGTTGATCCGTCTCGACTTTCAGATCAATTTGTCGAACAGGTGATCATGCTGTTGCATATGCATTTGTTACCAACTTAAACGCTTCACTGCATCTTTTCCAGGCAGAGAAATAACCTTCTCACTTCACTAACTTCCTCTCTCAAAGTTTCAGCGATATCAAGCAAATTGTTGTGGTTGATACAAATTCCATCAGAGAGAACGACAAACCAAGTTGATTTGTGGACAAGTTAAAATGGCCACTCCACTTTCCACGTGAAATGTCGTTATTGGCCGTCAATTGAATCTTGGCTGGCACAAGCAATCCCGATTGAAACATTACAGTTTTGGAAGTCGTTCGTCTCTCCTCAGTCATCGTTATCTTCAAGTGATCGCCTACCAGAAACAGTCGCGATCAAAACCCAAAAAAGTTGGACGCTAAGCAAACCGTGCAATAACGCTAACAAAAGTAACACTGAATATTGAACAAAACACTTTGTCAGGATGAGATTGCCTTCACTATTTTTTGTACCCTGACAATGTGGCGGCCGGTTGCCTATTAATTTCTTAGCTTTCAGATATTTTTGTAGAGGTTTCTTCGTCTCTCCGTTAAAGATTTGTGCAAGAAGTCGCTGTGATATTGTTTAAGTGAAGTACTCTTTGGCAAGTGCACAAAGTTTTATCCACGGCGCACTGGATCCACGACAGGAAATAGGAGTAACGAATGATGACCGAATCAGACTGGAAAAACAGCTTTGAATTCAAAACCGTTCCTGCTTTTTAATCTAGGTTGCCTATAAATTTAGGTGGCCGCCATTCACTTTCAAACATTGTGCCCCACCTCGAGAACACATCCTTACGTGGGAAAGGGGAAGAGGTGTCCAGAGCATCACTAAAAACAATCGTCGGACCTTTACTACTTTTCGCTCATTTGGGATCCCACAAGTGGGCCGATGTAACCGAACTCAACTGTTTTGCTGAGTGTTTCTGTTCAAACCATATCGCTGACTATCGTCATTCTCTTTTTATTCGGACATTGCTGAACCGGTCAAATCATTCTACTTTGTAGAGGGGTAATGAGGTGTTTATCCGAAACCAGTCCCGTACGGGGCAAAAGAAATCCACTTTTTCTTTCTGTCATTGTTTTACGGATCCACAGGAAAAATTTTGGTCAGTGACCTTACGCTTACGAATACTCCTGGCACTACAGCAACCACTTCGGCATATTCACAGCTTTGATGCTGCAGTGCCAATTTTTTCGTGCAGCTGTTGCCTTAGCCGGCGCGATTGCAGAGAAGCTAGACACGCTTGCTGCGAATCGGGCCGCGCCCACAGAAGTATGCATTGTCAGCGTAGCACCCACTTCGTGCTAGGGCATTCACGTAGTGGCTCGGAGAAGTACCTACTCTTGGAATAGAAACTTCAATTTTTTATTTATTATTTATTTGTTTATTAGAATAGAGATGTCGTTTAATAACACCAAATTATGACATCTTGCAAGGTTTCATCTTAATTAGGGCACTGGAGGTGTTTTTTTTTCTGGATTTGCCCAGCTTATCTGCAATCAAGGATTAGTGAGTTGCAGAAACACCTGCACTTATAATAGGAATTTGCCTTTTTTATCGAGTCGCCTAGAAATGCCAAACATTACAAATTGCAAAATTTCACCTCAACTGGAGCTCTAAAGCTGTCTTCCTGGATGTTCTGATACGCGTTGATGGACTCAAATACTAGCTATTCATGCTATTGTACTCTTCAGAAGTTGTTACTTCTCATCGCAAAATACTTCAGGCCTCTAAATAGTTGAGAATGAAAATGACAAACTTCCGCACAACTCTTTTAGTGAATCCAGATCTCAAAATATATTGGGGACTTATAATATTTTGCTGCTATATAAAAACAGCAGATAAAAATCGATTTTCATTTTTTCCACCAAAAAGTAAAATTTTATCTTTCGAAGTTGTTTCAAAGATCTACAGTCAAGCTGAAAAC
>QEWY01000050.1:0-13063 GCA_006503575.1 Baylisascaris schroederi
CATTTTTCATCGTTCTTCGCAATGGCCTATTTTTTACATATAAGTTAAGCTTATTTTAAGGTTTCCTACATATTCTTCTTCTTATTTCGTTTTTCTTTTTCAATTATCATATTGCGTTACATTTTCGCATTTGAAGATATGCTCCTTTATGAGAAAGCAATACTTTTTGACTATATCAAACTGTGAGCTTAATCAGCCATGTTATAAAGATATGAACGTAGCTTCAGTGAAATCAGTATTGTGTTGTTGAGTTTGATTGAAAATTCTAGAAAGCATCATTGTTATATCTATTGTACATCCTTCAACTGAAGTTTGGTTAGTTGCCTTTTCTCATTATCGATCGGAAGTTTAATTCCGAACAGTCTTACAGGAATTCTTTGGACTGTTCAAGTGGAGAGAGGGAAAGAGTTGGGGAAAATTCCCGTTTATGGACTGTTGGGGAAATGATGGGGAATCACATTTTGATGAATATTTGTTTCCCATTAAACCAATTCGATTTAGTTTTCACATCTGAGATATGTGTTTGATATTTGGTTCGAGAGTTGTTGCAGAATTCCAAAATATTATTTCGCTCCATTCATTTGCGGTCCATTCCCGTCCACCTTCCCCCATCCTCTATTCCCCTATCCTTCTCTCGTCTCCTACTTTTCTCTCAAGCTATCTCCCATTGAAATTGCTGCCAGTTCTTGTACTTTTCATAAACTTGTGTCTGCTTGCATGCATTTCTACTTACATAACTAAACCACCTACTACACTTGCAGCCCCAAACGAAAAAATCACGTCTCGAAATTGTTGATGTTTGGGGGTGTGAGTTTGCCAGAGAGCGACGTCAGAAATAGGACGCTGCTCCTTACATATTGTGATTCATCTGTCTTTTGTGATTTAACTTGTCTTTCTACTGATTGATGTATTTCCTCGATTTTTTTAAACTAACGTTTTACTAATAAATACTGTTTCCATTAATGTGTTGTGGACAAGCACGAGTAACTGCAGCATAGCCAAAATGTTCTTCTAAAGCACTGAAGGGTACAGGTAAAATACTTGTCGTTTGATTACCTTGTAAAGCGTTTGCGTGAATCCCAAGTGGTGGATCATTTTATGGACCGGTATTAGAAGGATGATTTAGCGTGCTTTTCGCAGAGAACGTGTATCGGCGGGAGGAGCAGATAGAAAAGCATGTCGAGGAAGTTGTAAATGTTTTGTGGAAGGAGGGCGGAGAGTTGGTGAGAAGTGTTACATGCGAATTGAACCTGTTCGTAAACTGAGATTGATTGGTTGGTTGGTTGGGGTAGAGCGTGGCGAGGAAATGTACCCGAGCTGATGGCTAGTGGTGCTCGTTTGCGGCTTGCCGCATTGTTCCTGACTAACCGGAGCTTTGCGTAACAATCGTACTTGCCATAATTTTACGGAAGCTCGAGGTCAGTTCGCTGAAATTCGTTTCGAGCAGATCAAGGGCGAGGTTCTCGAGAAGCGTGGTCTTGATGGGACCACCTCAAGTGCAGCCATCTGAGGGTTTTCCATTGATTCCTCATGTGGCAAAGTATTTGCGGGTGCAGGTTATTGATCTTTACGCATTTATTGATCGATCAAACTGCGTTAGAATTGCTTGTTGTGTAAATTTCTGTGAGAGCATTGAATATTGATGCTCTTTTCTGGTTTATTGTTGATGTTGAAGTGAAAGTCTTAATTCTCATGCGTATGCCTAAGCTGTGGTTTAAAAAGCAGCGACTGAACTTTACAATGTAGCGTGCTGAAGTTTACATGATGCCATTGGGGCATGAGTTACAGTGTATTTTGGGCAAAATAATAATCCACCGAAATGTGTCGTGGGTATGCGTATGTATTTATTGGTGTTTATCTTTTTGATAAGATACGTTTGGGATAAAAAAGTCCTCGGTAAACATGGACGTAGGTAAATGTAGTCCATCGGCTTCATCGGGTTAATTCCTAATCGATAGAGATATGTCCATTTACTGTGGCAGCAAAATGTTGCGGGGAAAGTTTCAAGGGTATCCGGGAATCTTAGTAATTTATTTAGATATTTCTTCCCATACCAGTTGTTTAAAAAACAGTCCTCGCCAAATATCAAAAATGCTTTAAAAAAGTTCACAAGAATTTATCGTGAGCTGAATCTTTCAAACAAATATTTGCGGGGATGGAGGGATAGGGATCGAAACCTTTTTAGAGAGCATTCACCGATATTCTTATGTTCGAGTTTTTTTTGCAGACTTGCATTGCTGTCGAAAACCTTTCAGCATTTTTGATCAAAACGTAAGGTCAAAGAAACGTAAGAAACAAAATAAGAAACAATGTACGGCGAACCACTAAAGGTGGGTGTTTTATAGTCGCTATCACTTCATTTCTCCGTACCACTTTTCCATTATCGTCTTGACCGGGTTCGCTACGACGCAGCATAAATCGACCACATTTTTTATGCGATGAAGCGCAGTACTTTTCCTCTGTCAGAGTTGTGGCCTTGAAATCTGTCTGAGCATCTGTTTCCAGCTGTTGGAAGAGCAATCATTCAGGCTAGTGTCGTATATTTGCATTAATCGGTCTTTCGTAGTACAGGCGTTATCTGTCAATATGATGAAGTTTTCCGAAATGGAATTTAATGGAGGGGAGAGGGGGAGGCGTTTGGTGGTTTATTTTGCTTCTATATTCTTGTAGCAAATTTGCTTCCTTCAATAGGCGAAATGTCCTCAGTTCATTATTGATGAGGGTTGCTGTGGGTGTATGCACGCACTTATCTGTCTACTTGTCCGTTGCTCTCAATTCCCTACTGAGAATGGCTGTAGCAGTGGGCTGTGATATTTTTAACTGCTTACTTACAAAAAAAGTGGAGTAAAGCACTTGATATTCAACGGAGTCCTTCGAATTGTGAGTGGACCCTGAAGTGTACGAAGTTGTGCTGGGTGAATTTCTGTAAAATTAACATTATCGAGCTTACTGCTTAGTTCATTGCTGCGGTAGAACTCGACTAAAAAATGACTCGGCTTGAGTAAGTGGTTGAGACATAAGTTTGCTTCAATCTCTCTGAGATTTGGATTATATAGAAGGCAGGTAAAGAAAAAACTGGAAATACCTTGCGAGTTAAAGAAAGAGAAATGCTACCTGTGTATCGGATTGATCAGGTTTCCAATAATGAAATGAGAACACATTCGCAGGTCAAGGGGATATTATTGTTGGTGGTGCAAGGGAGGCGTAGATGGTTGGGCCCATGTGTTGCATGAGGGATAAAGGATGGACAAAGCGGTAATGAAATGGATGATCTTGCACGTGAAGCGATTGCTTCGAAGATGAGCGATACGACCAATTGACATGTTCCGGGCAGCGTTTCTGAAGCTGCGGATGATACTTGCAAGAAAAAAATGAGGGCGGTGCTTCGGTCTGCCACACAGTTTTAGCAGGAAAAGGTGGGGATTAGCTTGGGCGGGTAAAGAAGTTTTTGCATAATTTTTCTAAAATTTGCATAAAGAGTTGATCTTGAATTCAAAATTTTGTGTGGCAGCTTATGCAGTGGCGACTGTCAGTAAGGTTCTTTTCAGATGACGGTTGCACGGCGCATACGTACAATGAGCGTGGTTCGCAAGCGACCGAATATTGGTGAACTAGTTGCTGAGTTGAAGTTGTTACGAGCCGACGAGGTTTTTACTGAGGAACAAATGTTGAAGGAGATCAAAGGTCACGCTTCAGTTTTTCTTCCGTACATTCCAGTGTAATGGCTAGCCGCAAGTGAGTACTTACTTATTTTGTGGTGCACTTTTTATGAAATCATTAGAACTACTAAAGCCGTTGTTTAGAACTACTTTTTATGAAATCAGTCTACTAAGGCCACAGCAGAGTGGATCGTGTGAGGAGATTAAAAGTATATGTGTTCGCGACTGGAATCCTTGCACCGAAACGACACCTCTTGACAGTCCAGTAAATGTCATTGGCTGGTAATGAGCTTGGCCTGCTGCTCTCACAGGCTGTTTCCGATTTTATATGTGCATCGCTCAGGCTTTTAAAATTGGTAAAAGTTTATGGTTTTGAGGGGAACTCCTGCTGGTTTGCAGCTGGGTACAATAAATCGACGTATACTTTCAGATGTTAGCTTCAACTCTGTCTGCTGTAATCTGTCATTGGCGAACGCGTCATGAAAACGTCTCACATCGAAACAACTTATCTACGAGAAGTACGGCGATCCACTAAAGGTGGGTGTTTTATGGTTGCTGTCAGTCCATTCCTCTGTACCACTTTTCCATTACTGTCTGACCGGGTTCGCTACGACGCAACATAAATCGACCGCATTTTTTGTATTTTTCTTCATGAGTTTATAAGGACTTTCAGGCAGTTTTTCTGAGTGAGTCAGCTTTCTTATGCGGCATTGTCGTTGATGCGAAAAGCGAAACAAACTATCTCACATTTAAGCACAATTTATATAATATCTCACATTTAAAAACGACGCAAAGAGCACAATTTTGTCGTTCTTATTACACATTAGTTAACTGTCACCATCGCGGGAAACAACAGTACATCTTTTATAGGATTCGTTCGGGCGTGGACGTATCGCGGTATCATCGTGGACCTTCTTTAGGACTGAAGTCGGCCGCCTGACGACGTCGAGCTGGACTTCTCCGCATATTCGCAAGCTTAATCGTTTGAATTTCCGCGCGGGTACACTTATCTCGGGCACAACCTGTAAGTTTTGTTGTCTCTTTTACGATGGCCTTTCGGAAGTAGTTTTTGCGGCTGAAAAACTCCGGTGACTACCACACTTTTCGTGGCAAAAACCTTTGGAAAATTTTCCATGGTTAAGGAAGTTTCTAGTCAGTCTGACTCTCTTCAACCTTTTAGTTTTGAGAAATTATTACCCAGTGGGCAGGCGAGCTTTGCTGGTGGGCGGAACCAGGGAATGGGAACTTCGAAAATTTTTCTTCCGTAGCGCCGGTCATAGTTATCTTTTCCTTAAATGAATTTTTACTGCTATCCGGTTTCGAGTAGACAGTCACTTAGGGTTTTAGCATCTTTGGTGGCTTGTTGATATGTTCGTCTCAATTCCAACGCTTCGGGGTATTTCCTTTTCGGTGCTCAATGACCTATAACGGAAATATCGGATATTCGAATGGGCGGCGAAGTGCTACAAAAAGCGAGAGGATCTGAGAAATCATTTCACCTACTTTCCTACAGTCCTAACAGTGCGCGGAAGTAGGCAGGGGATTCAGGGACGGTTGTACTTCCCCCGACGTTTGGAAACGTAATAACAAATGGATGTATGATATTAGTTAATGAACTAAAGAACTATTTTTTCCGTGATTCCGACCGGGGGCTATTTTTTCCGTAACCCCGACTGGGGTGGCAATGTTCCTTTTGCGCGAATTCTCTCAGCCACAACCTACTACCTCGTTCTGAATGTTCCTGAACTTGTCTGTGCGTCCGTGTCTGTTTGTGTTTGTGCGTTTGCGTGTCTGTGTGACTGCGTGTGTCTGTTTGTGTCTGTGTGTTTGCGTGTCTGTGTCCGTGTGTCTGTTTGTGTTTGTGCGTTTGCGTGTCTGTGTGACTGCGTGTGTCTGTTTGTGTCTGTGTGTTTGCGTGTCTGTGTCCGTGTGTCTGTTTGTCTGTGTGTCTGTTTGCGCCTGTGTCTGTGTGTGTCTGTGCGTCCATGCCTGTGTGTCTGTTTGTGTCTGTGTGTTTGCGTATCTGTGTCCGTGTGTCCGTTTGTCTGTGTGTCTGTTTGGGTTTGTGTCTGTGCGTCTGTGTGCCTGTTTGTCCGCTTGTCCGTGTGTCTCTGTGTCTGTGTGTTTGCATGTCTGTGTGTCTGTTTGTGTTTGTGTCTGTGTGTCTGTATGTCCGTTTGTCCGTTTGTCTGTGTATCTCTGTGCTTGCGTGTCTGTTTGCGTCTGTGCCCGTGTGTGTCTGTGTGTTTGTGCGTTTGCGTGCCTGTGTGTCTGTGTGGGAGGTAAGACTGTGGTAGACCGGGTAACAGTACTAGGTCATGCCATGGTATATCAAATATTAGCTGTACGTCGTTAAACCGCCTGCTTACTTCTGCATGCTGTCAAGACTATAGGAAAAGAAGTGATTTCTCAGACCCCCTCGCTCTTTGTACTACTTTGCCTTTAGTACTAATTTCCGATATTAGAACGTGGTAGATCAAACCTTATTATCATCTCATCTTCAAATACCACTGGCAGGTCCACCAGTGATGTTTCATCTGCCATGATTTCATCTCCCACCGATATTTCTACCTAGCTCGGTTTGCTGTGTGGAAGATCGAACCGCGGTAGACCAGACAGTTTAACCTACCATGGTTTTATCTGCCATAGGTCAAGCCAAGGTAGGTGGAATGATAGTAGCAGGCTTGATCTACCGCGTTCCGGCTCATCATTAAAGTTTGATCTACCATTGGTGTTTTTGATCTGTCGCGATGGGTCGAATGGTTTCATCAACCAGTGGTTTTTGATCTACCGTGATAGATCAGCGGCACTAATGGCAGATCAAAGGCACCATAGGTAGATCCTATACCATACCAGCGGTGGATCTAAGAGCTTGGTAGGTCAAATAGTTTGATCTGCCACTGGTGTTTTTGATCTACCATACCGATGATAGATCAAAGACACCACCGGTAGATCAAAAATACCAGTGGCAGATCAAACTGTTCGATCTACCGTACAATAGATCAAAAACCAATGGTAGATCAAAAACACTATCAGTAGATCAAAAACCAATGGTAGATCAAAACCGTTGGTAGATCAAAAACCAACGGTAGATCAAAACCGTTGGTAGATCAAAAACCAATGGTAGATCAAAAATACCACCGGTAGATCAAACTGTTCGATCTACCGTACAAACGGTAGATCAAAAACACCAGTGGTAGATCAAATACATCACTGGTGGATCAAACTATTTCATCTACCAAACTGTTTGATCTACCGTACAAACGGTAGATCAAGGACACCAGTGGTAGATCAAAACTACCATCGGTAGATCAAAAACTGACGGTAGATCAAAATCGTTGATAGATCAAAAAGCCAGCGGTAGATCAAAAACACCACTGGCAGATCGAACTGTTTGATCTACCGTACAAGCGGTAGATCAAAAACACCAGTGATAGATCAAAGCCGGTCGGAGATCAAGGACACTAGCGGCAGATGAGAACCAGTCGTAAATCAAGTATTAGCGCTAGATCAAGGCCGCCACCATCGGCTGATCCACTATGGACCGACTCATGGTAGATTGAGCCATGGTAGACAAACAGAAGCGGTAAATCAAACAGGCAGGCCAAACCCTCCGATCTACCGCTTGCATTTGACCTACCATGGTTCGACCTGTCACAAGTCAATCCGCGGTAGATCAAAATCAACTACTACCATTCCATCTGCCGCGGATTGACCTATGGCAGATCGAGCTATGGTAGGTCAGATACAAGCGACGAGCCAAACCAATAGACCAAACTATTTGATCCATCATGGTTTTACCTACCACCTGCATTTGACTTCCCTTGGACTGATCTACCACAGGCCAATCGACGGCAGATCAAAGGATAGTAGTGGCTTTGACTTATCGCGTTCTGACCTATCGCTAATACTTGATCTACCATGAAGGGATTTTACGCATTGCGAAAGAGGTCGAAAGCATGGAGCTGGACAGGGACTGGTTGTAGGACAGTAAGGAAAATGAAACTACATGATCACCTCACCGCATATATGAAGCCCAAATTTGGTGTAGGCAGCCACTTTTCTCCCCATACCTCGGTCTTGAGAACTAATGGTTGCGGGAAGAGCAGGTCGTTTCTACAAATTTTTGTCGTGATGCATAACAACGTAGTTAGCATTATAAGGAAAAAGACCAGCAGCGGAATTGGGACCACACGACGCAGTTGCACCCCTAATTTGGGATGGGTGAACACCTTTAAAAACGCCGATGAATCAAAACGGGAAACCCGTAAAAATGAAAGCAAAACGCTGTCTTATTAAAACTTGAACCTTAAGCTGTACACTAAGCATAACGAGTTAAGACTGTCCCACCCGGAATAACCGTTTTATACGACGATAAGCGCCATTGAAACCCCTACTCGCTGCGGACAGTCGCTGTCGCCAAATGGATAATCATCACATGAACAGAAAAATGCCCTGCCGTTTTGCCATCTTTTAAAATTGTAGTGGGGATTGACATCGAACTATAAAGCCTTTGCTCAAAAAGCAATCAGACTTACTGCAGTTATACCCCCACGTGACTAAATACTCAGATTCTTTGCAAGTCAAAAATGATAAGGGCAGCGACGCTCCGATAAAATGAAATAATATGAGCATGATACAGCCAACACCTTCCCGTCTAGCTGCCAACAGAAATGATTCCTCCGGTACTTGATCTACGACTTACTGTCCTACAACCAATCCCTGTCCAGCAAAATACTCCCTTCCCCTCATCCGCTTTCTACACTCAAATTAAATCACTAACCAGACGACAGCTATCGCACCTCTAGGCCAGACACACCATATTGCAGCGAAGAGCAGCATCTGAAAATACAGCACAACAATTTACAAAAAAGACATAAAAGATGGGCGCTGTGCCTAAAAGCTCCCAACATATATAAATCGTCTCATGCCAAAGCAAGCTTCTAAGCACACTTCCCCTTCGTCCTAAGTTGCTTTAAGTCTCGAGTATTTTTAGATGAACAATGTTTGGCTATCAAATACCAAACAAACGGCTCTTATTCGACTGACAACTTCCTCCACATGGGACTCCCTCTGAGTTTTACTTTTTATAAGTAAAAAAGAGACATTCGAGCGGTCCATGAATTTCGAATATGCTCTCCTACCCTAAAAATGAACTTCCTTGCAAATTACATTGAAAAATCTTAGCAAAGAAAAATGAGTACTCACTTCTCGGATAAGCAGCAAGGAATTAGTTCTCCGACTCCAATGTTTCGTTACACTACCTCGTCAAATGAACTGAATTAAATGAAGGAAACAAATCAAGTTGAAGAAATAAGTGAAATAAAAGAAATTAATTAAATCAAAGGCACTAAATTAAATTGTTTGAATTAAAGAAATGAATTAAATTGGAAGGATAAATTAAATTGAACAAATAAATAAAATTAAATAAATAAATCGAACAAATAAATAAATCAATTAAACTAAACAATTAGTTAAATCAGATGAAAAAATTAATTAATTGAAATAAATGAATAAATTAGTTAATTATATAAATTAATCATTTAAATGAACAAATAATTAAATAAGTTGATTAATTAAATAAAGAAATAAACTAATTGAATAAATAAATTAATGAACAGACAAGTTAATTGAATGAATTGACTAAATTAAAAAATGAATAAAAAATAAACGAATGAATAAGTAAAAGTAAATAAATTAATTTATAAAATAATAAATGAATAAATATAAATAATAATGAATAAATATAAGTAAATGATAAAATAAATAATAAATGAATAAATAAAATTAAATAAATAAGTAAAAAAATTGAATAAACAAATGAATAAATGAAACTAAAGAAATGAACAAATAAATAAATAAATGAAGTTGATAAAAGATAAAAATATGTGTTAATTTATGTCTTAATTGCCAAATTCAATTTGATTTAGATCAAGCAAGGAACAACTAAATCAGCCCAGGTGGGAAGTATAGTAAATATAAGCACATACAATACTGTTCATTCACACTAGCCCACTGTATAGAATATATAACAAGTGAAATATAGTGGCAGAACAACACGGTAAAGAACTAAATAACATCCCTCATTGCATGCTGTCCAACCACCACAACTATTAAATACTTTTACACATCTAAGTACTGTGCTTTGGAAAGCCCCTTTTTCAAACAGTTCTAGACTAGTTTACTAAAAGCCTTTCATATAACCAACGAAATGTCACACTTTAATCTTATCGTCCTCTAATCCCCCCTCCGCCTAGCTTATCAAGTATGAATCCAGTTCGATGGCTACGCTCGATGCCTTCCATTAGTCATCGTAAAAACAGAAAGATATCAGCAGTGACCTTGAAAACGCAAATAAAACCATCATCGACGACACAATCGTTTTGCAGCTACGTTGATCATCATGAGGTTAAGAGCAGCCTGCTTCGCCAATTAGTACGATAAAACTCTTTTATGAGCACTCATTCAAAATTCTCAGAAAAGCACTTGAAGTTTCAAAGTTAAAAAGATAATATTACTAGGCTATAAAATTGTTCTTATCTCAACTCTTATTCATTAATGTAAAAATCTGAGCTATAAATGAAGCCATAATCATCAGATTGAAATGCATAGAATTATTAATGAAGAAGTTGAAATAGATGAAACAGAAAAAAACGTTTTAGAACTGACGGACATCGATATATGAGAGAATTTCTTGTTACTCAATCATCAAACCGTTATATATATATATATATATATATATATATATATATATATAAGTGAATTAGTCTGGAACTGATTAAAATAGAGAGTTTCCAAAGCAGAGTACTAAACAGATATGTGAAAATATATATTGAAAATTTTGGAGATTGGATAGCAAGGAATGAATAAGAAGGCATATGAATAATAGGATAAGAAAGTAGAAAATATTATCGAAGTTAATTATAAGTTCTAACAATAATGCCAAATTTCGCATAAATATTCTAATATATAATCTCTCATATACAAATGTGTATTTATTTGCAACCATATCAACGCATGCAACTAGACCGCCTATTGATAATGTATAAATTGTCTTGCAATCACAATTAGATTATTCCAACTAACTTAATCACCACGTAATTTATTAGTAAATGTTTAACCTAACTAAATTAACCGTTACTTCTCCAGATGAATGAAACTATTTGCATTTATATTTTTATTCTTAAATAGCACTTCTTTGAAAGCATTCATCCCAATATAAAAAATGCGAATTACAAATTCTATAAGACTTTTATAGAAGTGGAAGCTTTTAGCGCTTTTCATAGCTAAAGATATATTTGCCAATTAATTGGCTGTAAGAAAGCGTTATTAGCACTATGGAAACATTTTTTTGCAATTTTGTCCAATCATTTTCTTCTATAACTTTGTCATGCAAAAGTAAACAATATTATCATATCTGAAGCCTAGAAACTACATATGAAATCCATAACGATTTTTCCTTAGAGTAATATAGGACTTTTTCTTTCTTTTTCCGTGGCAATATTTAAACACTAATTTAAGACTCCTGAAGTAGGCAACAATTTTACAATGATCCTAGTATAATAAGAATGAAATGATACTTCTACTTTTAAAAACTGCAATCAAAACCCATTGGTTAAATGGCACGAAGCAGCTTCATCAACCCGATGCCTTCCCAATATATGCATTGTTAAGTGATCGATAGAGCCACTAACGCACAAACTATTTTGATGAGTATATTCACATTGAAAAATCACAAATCTTCCCCTCAGTTATGCTCATATCTTAAGCAGTAATACTCATATTCTTACGTGCTCATATAAAATTATGCTTATCTGACTAGTGTACGGCTATTTGCACTTTTTACAACTTAAGCAATACGCCACTCTCCTAAATATTGTCAAATAAGTTTCTTAACGCTAAAAGTTGATACTATTTATTTGTTCACTATGTTAATAACCATATAGCATGCTAATACAACCGTCAATCGTGCACATGTCGTATAAAAATATTTAAAAAATTCAAATCTATTACCTTTCCTCTCCAGTGATACGCGATTGATTTCCTTGGCAAAGAGTACGTCGTTGTTTGCTGTCCAGCAGAGCCGAATGCACCAGCATCGATCGCAACGGATGACTCACACCCCTCGCTTCCGTCGTACGGATGGCGATCCTGTATTTCTTTATTAGCATAATACGCATATTAACTGCTTTCGATAGCACATAAGAAGCGCCAAATGTACCATCACGTTTGCTTTGATATGCGAAAGCATAAGGATTACGTGACAGGTAGCCATTACACTTACCTATATCGTAAAGACACCATACATGCAAATGACCACACCTACCGATTCTTCGTAATAAAAGACTGCATAAATACGTTCACATCTTAATTCCAGTGTTTAAGGCATCCATAAATATTTGTTCTGCTTGGTTAGAACTATTTTTTGCCCAGCTGAAACTATTATTAAATGATAAACCTTGGACTCTTTGATAACTTGATGTGCAAGTAGTGATTAATGCGAGCGTTATCCAATCCTTAAGAGCAAAATATGGCAAATATTCGGGCACCAGCGGCAATCTCAAACATCAAATTATAACCAGAAAAATTTATTCTAAAGGTTAAATGCCAGTTTCAGTTCCTGAAATACTTACTTATCTGCATCTTAAATTATTGTTAAAAATACCTTAAAAACGAATCCAGCTGGATTTGCGAAGATAATACATCCAATCATTATGCAAATAAGAAAAATATTAAATCGGTTTGAAACCATTACAAAAACAACTGTAAACTGCTAAAGCATAGCAAATGCATATAACAATATTCAAAGAAATTGAATCAGGAGATCGACTGCAAATACTCGAGATAACCAACTCGAATAGCGAAAATGAAAAAGTAAAACAACGAAAAAATGGGTGAAAAGATGAGCAAATATGATGCACGTAGGCAAACAGATAGGGAGTTTCGTTCACGTTGTGGACAAGCCGGCAACAAGCGACTGATAGGCACTGCAATCAATCAATACGTTCTATAGTCTAGAACAAAGAGGTTGATGACGAAATCGGTAGATCAGATTCCCTCCAAAAAGTTCAAAAGCGAGCATTTGGACGGAAAGCATGGTAGAGAGCTTTATGATGAAATCGGTAGATCAGATTCCCTCCAATGAGTTCAAAAGCGAGCATTCGGACGGAAAGCATGGTAGAGAGCCTTATGATGAAATCGGTAGATCAGATTCCCTCCAATGAGTTCAAAAGCGAGCATTCGGACGGAAAGCATGGTAGAGAGCCTTATGATGAAATCGGTAGATCAGATTCCCTCCAATGAGTTCAAAAGCGAGCATTCGGACGGAAAGCATGGTAGAGAGCCTTATGATGAAATCGGTAGATCAGATTCCCTCCAATGAGTTCAAAAGCGAGCATTCGGAC
>QEWY01000052.1:0-12679 GCA_006503575.1 Baylisascaris schroederi
GATAATACAAACGCAGAAGTTGAATAAATTTATTCAATGCGACCAAATGTCAAATTTTCCAGCCGTCCTTTTCAAAAAAAAAAAAAAAAGCCAGCAAACAAAGCAACGGAAGTACACGTTACACAAATGTCCAAAGCTATTGGTGCAACATCATATATCCAGTGGTAGAAGCAATCTTCACAAATTTGAAATGAATGATTCTCATTTCTTGGTCATTACACTGACCACAAGGTGACACTGACCATTAAAATTCACCACAATATGCAAACCTTTAGGATATTTGTATTCGACGTCCGTGTCGATGCCTGCACACGCTACACTTCCGTAGAGACGGTCCATTATGTGCGCAAGCTCAACTGCAAAAATCAATCACGTCATCACAGCATAACTGCGGTAATTTTATCATGCAAGGAAAAAAGGTTAATTTCATCTGCTCAATGAGGGATTGGTCGTCAGTGGCCATCATTCCTTCCTTCAGGATCTTTAGTCGTTTTTACTAACCGCAGAGTTCCTTCAGCAACTATCAGCTTTTTACTTCTATAGTGGGGTTTTATATAGAACCATCTAGCAACCTAGCGAAGAATTTGGCTTTAATGGATTTAAAAATTCCTAATGTTAATTTTCCTTCCCTCCTCTGTTTGGATCCTGTTATGACTTAGCTGACCTATTATCTGCCCATTTATAATTTATTATACAAGCCACGAATGCGCCATTTAATACTACAAAACTTGTTTTTCGCATCAATGACCGTTCACGTTTTTCATTTTGAGCAATAGGGTGTTGTTTTCAATACTTCTTTACAAGAAATACCCACAGAATAATAGAGACAAAACAGCATCTCATGAAATAACCATTATGTCCTCATATCTGCCATAACAAAAAAATCTCATTTATTTACTTACTTACATTTAATTCTAATGGGGAAAGGATGAGATAGAATGAGGGGAAGAGGAGCCGTACCTGCTTTAATTGGACGTGGTACACCACCGACGAACACTGCACGATGAGCCCAAATTGAAATATTCGGATCAACCACATAGTCGGCATCAGCTAAGCGCCATGGCCGAATTTGCACCTGCAAAATTAATAAATTCCGTTTCTGTAGCTTCATGAACTAAATTCTTCTCTACGCGCATTTATATAAGCTTATCACTCTTGTCGATNAGAATAAAAATACAGTGCTATAATAAATAAGGATCATTTTGATGCAGAAGGTCGCAGAAATATAAGTCAAAAGAAGAATCAAACAGACGATTGTTGCTTTAATTTTTTTCGATGAAATCAAATATCGGAAAAGGTTTTTGAGTGTAAAATTTAAACATTGTTATTATTCTTGAATGCATCGGCATGCAGAAAATATTTCTTAAGAGTCATAAACTCTATGAAAAAGTATCATAATTAAGGTACCAGCTTATCGGGTGAAAGTACAAGAAAATTATTACAGCCGCTGCAACAGACTTCGATTAATTTCAGCGCCCAGCTGGTCTTTGGGAAATGTACCTGACGAAAATGGTGGGGACGAGATCACTCTCAACCCTCATAACAGGGATGATTTGGCTGCAAGATTTCCAAGCAGTCCCGCACCACAGACACCAAACATCCCTAGGATGCTCCAGGTGTGGGTCCCACATACCCTACGCCACATTTATTCTCGATAAGCTTCCCTCTTTTTGTGCATAAATTTCCGCACATCCAAATATAATGAGTGCTATTGTTTCGTGTGTATGTGCATCTGTCTGCATACTGATTTATTATTCAACCAATCGAAATTTCCGACAATTATATTGTCAAGAGAAATAGCACATTTAACTTGACCTTCTCCAACGATTGCTGACTGAATTATTAAGTTTGCAAGCAAATTGGCATACTTCATTAAACGCTAACGAAAGTGTTTATTCAGTTATATCTCAATTTTAATAGATTCTCATCGGTATTACAATCGGCTCCAGTGTACGTGTTTCCGCTAATTTTAAAAAAAGTGACTCGAATACTTTTTTTTCACGGTCTTACTAAAATCTAATGCATATCCATCGGGATTAAGTCCAGCGATTATTTTTTGAGAAAAGAAACCACTCGAGGCACCTTTAGTTCATCCGGTTGTTATTTCTAACATGTTCCTACTATCGATACTTTGAAAAAAATTTTATTAGGATCATTCGATTTTAAGTCAACGAAGGCAACCGTTACTTCTACTATTAAAAAACCACTCGTAATTACGTAATTACTTTCAATTTTCCACTACAACTAAGACAATACCTATAAAATATGAACTTATAATAAATTATTGCATGAAATATTTCAATGCATATAGATATCTGAGCAATGATTAAGGCTCATTGCTTAGCATTAAGAAATTAGAGATCAATTCCCATGTAAGTATTTAATCAAGGTGGAATGATTAACGAACATAAATTTAACATTGTAAAGCTGTAAAAACAAATAATGTGAATAACTTATTCACTATAATAAACATAGCTTTAATGCAAGATAATAAAACATTACGATACCTTTAGGTGGGAAATAGCTGTTATTTTCGTTCTTATTTGGCCAGTCAACAACCAGTGGCCCAAAGCTGCTGAATGTTGCCGACAGTTCATCTGAAAACACATCCCTCGTTCAAACCTTATATAAAACCTAACCGAGAGATGTGCTTGTGGAAATGCGTCTAAATGGTTTTAAATTCTAGAGGACCTCCTGTCTAGGCTACTAATAATAGCTTATGATCGTAGTTCTATGAGTTAATGTGCTAAGTTGAAAAATAAATAAATAAGAGAATAACAAACAAATAAATATTCGCTGCATAGCTGAGCGACCCAGTTGGAAAATATGTTTAACAACAAGCTTATACAGACGAATTTGGAGCGATATATAATAACAATCGCGTTCTTCTTTTAGAAATGCTAGGGACGATTGTTGTTACAAAAAAAAAATTGAACAATACCTTCGTCAATATCAATTGGGAGACCGCCAGCGAATACCTTGCGAGAGTATATCTCCGACCCTGGATTGTATTGATAGTAGAGATCGGATTTGATCGCTTTGCTAGAAATAGGAAGCTGAATGGATATGAAGAGCCAGAAATTTATGCTTTTCGTCTCATTTGATGAAGCTGTTCAAGTATTTCAGATACACCTGAACCAAATTTTGCTTTGAACGTTTTTTAAGATATTCTCTCTGAAAGAATTGCCAGAAATATTCCTGGCAATAGCCGACGTCAATAATCAATTGAAGGTATCCTGTGGAAATTTTTTCAGCAGTTATGGATGTTACTTTCCAACATTGGTATAAGAAAGAGAAAATTAACAACGTCACACACTAGTTTTCTCATAGCAAATACCAAATTTTACGATTCTGTTCACCTGTATGGAATGGCTTTAATAAGTTGCTTACCATATGCCTGTTGCTTGTTGGTTAGCAGGAGTATGTACATTTCCCGCTTCGCAATCAAGACTAAATGAGCCAGGATAAGCGAGTGCCCGTTTAATTCCCTAAATCAACGGCTATAATTATTGACAGTCGAACAATACACACATGGCAATGAATAATTTTTCGGACCTTAAAAAAAATTTTGATTTGACCTTTGCATCGCTGGATTTTCAATAGACAATAGATGCAATCATTTCATTTAATAGTGATGCTTAATGAATTTTTCCTTAGTTTCTTCTCAGTTTGGATTTGCTCAATCTGGATCTCACTGCACGATAGAAACCTCCATCAATATGTTCCTGATGTGAATCTTACAGCTTCAAATAATAGTTCTCTTTTCGGTTTGGTCTTGAACGTTCTTGCCACTGAGGACGTCGGTGACGTTGAAGAGCCTCTTCATATATTTCATTATAACTGTAACCTTAACGAACTTTCAAACCATCTCATGTAGTAATAAAAACCTACTAAAAAGTGATTAATTTTTTCAAGGCCAATAACGAAAATGTGTGCTCATAAAATTGAATAGGGGAATAAAATAAAGGCTTTTTAATATATTGACATTAAGCTTCCTACAAAACTTCCTTCAAATTAACTTCTGAAAAGACTATGATCGTTTAAGTGTCCAACAGTGTACAACAATTTTGGAAAAATGTTTCTACCTCTGGGCAGGCAAGAAGTAATCTCACAATACCGTTCATTGCAAAAAAAGTCTTCCGCCCTTATTGATCGCACTCGAACGTTCAATTTCAGGCTCCTTGAACCATGCATGAGCAAGACAGCACATAATTTAACTAGAAAAGGGCAGGAGGGCAAAGGGAACCCACCCGCCCGTTTGGCCCGCTAACTCATCTCTCGTATCTCTTTTCCTCAATCTTCTCTCCGTCCCTACTAGTAACTTACAACATAACAAACGTTCTGAAGGAGGAAGGAAAAGGATGTGATAGCCATGTTGATCTAATGCTGATCTATCCACAGTCCAAAAGGGTTAATTTTCATTCCATCTGGCTTAGTAAGTCTGATGTTGAAATATGCAGGATGGGCGTGAGATATGCTCATTAGAACTGACTATGCAAAAAGACAGTGAAAGAAAAGAAGATGGAAATGAGTAAAACCGAAACCACAACCTTGCAGAGGTATTGGTAGTACTCATAATAGCATCGATCCTGCCACATCTGATCGCGACGTCCGAACTGTGGTTTCAGATGACACAAATCACCACAGTGCTGGAAGTATTCCTCGACGAGATCATGATGACGCTGGTGCAGTGCCTCTTTGTTGCCTTTGTCACCTTCCGCATTCTTTGCTCGGTTGGTTTGCCACTTGGACACTGCTGCGCCTAATATATCGCATTAAACGCATCAACTTGGATTCAACAACTGTTAAAAAATATTTATGCAGCATTCCTCTTGCAAATGTGGCAAAATGTTCTAAGTCACATGAGGCGTTATAACATCTCTTAAAATTACATAATCCTTATCTAGGATTTTCTCATTCCATCCAAATGAGCATTTTGCGGATTCAATCATATCTTAAATTGTCTGCTTTCACGTCGTTCTGGCCCTCTTCTCCCCTCCTTCCCCTCCCCTCGCTTCAGCTGATGACAGACGCTCCCGATGTGCGTTATGATTTCCTGAATAGCGAACATAAAAGAACTTTCACACAGCTCACAGCATATACACAACTTCTAACCAGACTAGAATGGTAAATTCCATAGTCCTAAAAACTCTTCAGTTTCATCTTTCGAGTCGATTTTTTAAAGGAATCTTTGGAGGTTTTTACTTCATTGTTCAAGCGATGCCTCGCTACTTGTGAATGTGGTCTCGAAGATTGAATTCTGGATGCAATCAGCGAATGATATAATTGAGCGCATAAAACAGCTTACTATTGGCAGTCTTCAGTTGTGCACGAATTCCATGAGATCTCGGCACGTTGAAAGATGTCGCTGATGTTGACCCGATAGACTTGGCTTCTTTATCTGAGGTACCTTCATACATATTACGCAGGATCTGTAATAGTGTATCTCGAGTCAAAAATAAATCAGGCTTCTGCGAGATGATAATTTAACAAACACATAACTTGTGTCATATGCCAAGGCCAATTATTTTAGTCTCGCTTAAACTCGGATGAGAGCCACATATTATTTAATGGCCAATGAGTAATACGGCACATGGCAGTTGATCCCGGAACCTCTCGATTGCCGATCGAATGATTTACTATTGCGCTATTGCGGACAATTTCAGTGCCCACTATTTCTTGCTTAGATTCCGTTGGTTTTAGTGTGCATCAATAATGCAACATGCTTAATGAGAGTGTCACGCTAACTTGACTGACAAGTGAAAGGTTCACACGTAACCCCCTTCTCCTAACCCTGCAGAAATGCAGTGGAATTCTTCCTCAAACAATGACCATCATCCGAATCTCAGTCTGATTAAAATATTTAGCTCCAAAATGTGTTCTCAATCATGTATATCCGAAAGTGCTCTATGGTGCTGATACTAAGTCTACTTTGATTGTTGTTGTTTCACGTTCCTTGAGCTTGCTGTATTATATGTGCAGTAGAACTGATAAAAGCTAAGCAGAAAATGGCCGATGAAAGCGGTGGCGTCAGCTTTGTTGTAAGTATTCGCGCCACAGTAATATAAGGGTTCACTGCAGTAAACGCACAAAGTTTTAATCTGTTTGGAACAACGCAATTTGAGCTGAGAGCTCAATTTCGGTTATAACACAGACGGAAAGGCTGCAAGGTATAGAGGACCAAATAGGTAACAAATGAATACTGTAACAATTCAGTGAAGGGTCACCGCTTGCACAAGGTGTTTTAGGAAAAAGTGAAACGATGGGACAAAAGTTTGCGCATGAATATAGGATAACCAATGAGCGATGAGATATCAGCCGGTGTCCAGTCTGTAAAGAATCCAGAAAGTAACAGAGACGATTCACCGCAAAAAGCGGCTATTGGAGACAAAATTGGCTTAGCTCGACACCTCATCGAAGCCATCCTCGACGATGTGAATGAGGTGAATATCTCGTTCTAACAATTTCACACTATATATCGTTGCATAATAGGATAAATCCAGGAAAATGTACAACGAGGGTAAAATTTTCATAACGATATTTATGGTTTATATTTATTCACAACTTAGGCAATAGTTTCGCTTCAATACGCTTCAAACAAAGTGCAAAAACTTTTCCACCTTAATCATCTGAGAATCGCATGGAGCTTATCAAATATTTGGCATAGATGGTGACCTGATTTGTTGACTATAAGTATTAGCAAGATATTACGCCAAAACAAATGTCCCTTGGCTTTAGGGACTATAATATTAGATAAGCTCAAGACCAAGGTAATTGGCTGGAAGGTGCAGAAATTGATGAAGTGATAAATGCTCACGCTAGATGTAACACAGTTGTTTTCACCATAAGCGTTGATTCGAAATGCCACTGGAATGGCATCATTTGATACAGCTTTATAGGTGGTGCTATGCAGAAAAAGTTCTCCATCGCTGGCGCTACGCCTACTGAGGGCACCACTAAGCTCCTCCTTTGAAGCTGAGCCACCATTGATGCCATTTCCGCTACCTGTAAAAACCACTATAAAATCTAAACCATTATACAATCTAAGTCTTTACTCTGTCTGGTCGCGGCTGATTTAGAGTAATGATTCGATAACATCATGCTCTAACCATTAGAACAATACTAATATTGCCATATAGACACATTCTGATGTGTATGCTCTTTTATAGGCACTCTTCTATATTCGTTAGAACAAAGACTCGTTCTAATCAATTAAGTCGGAGTTATCCACTCTTCGTTGATTCCAGAGAAAAAAACTCCTCCATCGTTCCCCACCAACTCACTTATTCGTCGAGGAAAATTCGCCACAAACAGCATCACCTAGTTGCGCATCCAAAGTGCAGTATGTGTGAAGTGAATGATGTATTACCAGGTAACGGGATGGAATGTCTTTCGCTATCCGAGTGGGTATATCCGGGAGCCACTTGAAGAGTCTTCACAACGGTTGTGTTAGGACCAAACAGCGACCATGCCAATTCGAGTGCCGTATGAACCAACTTATTGTCGGAGTCATTGGTCACTTCCTTTGACGCCTCAGCTTGGTCCTGCACCTCAATTTATCTTTAAGCAGCAATACAAAAAAAGTGAATGCGTTTCTGAATTCGTCACGTTGGCTTGATCTGCTCTCAGCATACCCACAATAAGTGTGGCTTTTAAAGCACTCCGAAAAACATGCCGAAGAAGCTGGCAAACACATTTTGCTCTTTTCCACTTCAATTAGCTAGTTCCGCAAATTACCAGCAGGAAGTAGAAAATGCAGAATGATGACTTGATATTCAACTTGACCCGGTCATCAGTACAAGTCTTTGAGACGTTTTTCTGTTCCCGATCTGTGCAACGTGATCATTCGACCGATGTGTAGTGCTTGAAAACTTTTTATAACTTCTCTCGGCGATTGTGGAACAAAGAAGAGTGTTATGTGCAGTGTTGTAGAGCAAAAGCTTCAAGTTGAAATTATCGCACAGACAGACAGACACATAACAGACACGATGTTGTCATAATGCACTTCCCGCAAAATAAGTTTGCTAAGACACACAAAATAACTAGTTGATGCTAATCTTCGAATGAATCAAAACTAAAAAAACTCCTCCATCGTTCCCCACCAACTCACTTATTCGTCGAGGAAAATTCGCCACAAACAGCATCACCTAGTTGCGCATCCAAAGTGCAGTATGTGTGAAGTGAATGATGTATTACCAGGTAACGGGATGGAATGTCTTTCGCTATCCGAGTGGGTATATCCGGGAGCCACTTGAAGAGTCTTCACAACGGTTGTGTTAGGACCAAACAGCGACCATGCCAATTCGAGTGCCGTATGAACCAACTTATTGTCGGAGTCATTGGTCACTTCCTTTGACGCCTCAGCTTGGTCCTGCACCTCAATTTATCTTTAAGCAGCAATACAAAAAAAGTGAATGCGTTTCTGAATTCGTCACGTTGGCTTGATCTGCTCTCAGCATACCCACAATAAGTGTGGCTTTTAAAGCACTCCGAAAAACATGCCGAAGAAGCTGGCAAACACATTTTGCTCTTTTCCACTTCAATTAGCTAGTTCCGCAAATTACCAGCAGGAAGTAGAAAATGCAGAATGATGACTTGATATTCAACTTGACCCGGTCATCAGTACAAGTCTTTGAGACGTTTTTCTGTTCCCGATCTGTGCAACGTAATCATTCGACCGATGTGTAGTGCTTGAAAACTTTTTATAACTTCTCTCGGCGATTGTAGAACAAAGAAGAGTGTTATGTGCAGCGTTGTAGAGCAAAAGCTTCAAGTTGGAATTATCGCACAGACAGACAGACACATAACAGAAACGATGTTGTCATAATGCACTCCCCGCAAAATAAGTTTGCTAGGACACACAAAAAACTAGTTGATGCTAATCTTCGAATGAATCAAAACTCGATGAATAATCGCCAACAATCTTATTTATATAATTTTTATTTGACAACCTAGGAGCAGAAAATTAAATTAAAGCGAATAGTTAAAGTAGAAAAATTCGCATCTTGAATAGATATTGAGGTTGGCCCAAAAGAGTTAAATTATTATATTGTATTATTACAAGATTATTATTTTATTATAGGATTATATTCTTAAGGACTAACCATTTTTATTTGCAAAAATGATTTATGTATAATTCAATCATCGAATCGTTGAGGACAAGTTCACCTAACGATATAAACGAGACCACATTCTTCAAACAGTGGCCATCTAAATTTATTTTTCAATGGCGTACCTGTGCATGGAGAAAAGATAAACGCAATATTGGACTATGTTAACTTGAATGTATTCATGAACGAATACCTCTGCAATACGGTTGTTGTTCGACTCTTCGCGTTGCTCGTGTGATGCGTTTTGTTCACGTTTGTTTCTTCTCGCCGAACGTCTTCCACTCGATCGCTCCCCCTCAAAAACGTTTGAGGAAACCGAGCCCGAAAGACGTCTATGATCCTCGGAAGACATCAATGTGGCATTTGAATTGGTGATTGGCTAGAAATAGGAAACGCCTTAGAGTCAACAATGTTATCAATGGAAGCGCATCATTAGCTACTGTTGAGCATAATTGGAGCACATCACACATCGTTAGTGAATTGCTTTGCAACGTTTCAAGGCGGACTTCTTTAGACAGATCTTAACGACCTTTAAAAACAATATATGAGGCAATGTTAGAAAACAATGAACTTGCCATTTAAAAAAAAGAGCAAAAATCCTCGATAGCACTCCTCTTAAGGATTTTTCGAACTAGGTGCATCGTAAAACTCGTGCAAATTTCATATTATGAGAGTTAGCGAGGCAATAAAACCAACACTTTCGGTAGATGATGTGTCTGTCCAAAAACAATATTCGCCTTGCACATTATGGAAACGTCGTGTTGGTAATCGTGAGCCCGCGGGTGGCCGATCGGACATAGTCTCGAAGCATTTCATCGATGTTTCTAAAAAAAACGGCCTTAGCATATTCGAAATGCCAGCTATTTTATGGAACACGCTGGCTTTGGACGATTGAAAAAAAAACAAACTAGAAACCGATATGACTTGACAAAATAAATGGTCACAAAGGGAATAAAAACGCTCAAGCTCTTCTTCAGTATGTGAACGTCAGTGAAAATTCATTCATACTTTTAATGGGACTTCACTTCACTGGCTAATTTATATAGTTAGCAGCACAATCTACAAGCGTAAGTTGGATTTTTTTCAAGTCTCATCAAGAGGATCCCTATGAGTAAATTCTAACATATAACTAATCTCATTGGCAACTTTTACATGTGATGAGCTGTGCACTGGTAAAAATGTACACCACTTCGGCTCTACCACCTCTTACAACGAGCACTTATATCTCTTATGAGCGACACGACGATGAATCCAAACAAAGAAACCTTGAACCGATGGATTGACCACTTAATAACACAAAACGCTATCAAATACGACTATCAATCAATTATGTGAGATTTAAAGTAGAGAAATTAGCATTGTTGTTTCAATTCAATCACGTGGCATCTATGTGCAATTAGACAGATATTGCAATTTGCCTATCACTTTAATAGGACGAATAAATTTGAAAGTGGACATTATCAGACGTTTTTGCATAGAATTCTTGCAATGATGCATCATCGGCTTGCGCAAAATGCCCGCAATAAATAATATAACATATTCTAGTTATGCGTTGATTAAGGAATTTGCATATGGAATCTAAATGTTCGAATAAGATAAAGAAACTGTTGTAATGAAGGGAAATTTCCGGGAAGAAATAAACTTAAATTGAACACTCACGTCAAAACCTAAAGACATCTCTTCTAAAATTCATGGGCGACAAATCTGAACTCTTCATTCATTATAGTCTTCCACAACTTTTGTTATGAATCTCCCATATATACTTTTCTTGTAATACAACACATTCAAGCCTACCATAGATTTTTTCGAGTCATCATTTCAAATAGTTAACAGCTTCCACATAGATGTACATAGACAAAATAGATGCAAATGTAAATAAGGAAGCGTAACACACACAACATTTTTTGCATGACAACTCACTGAATGCGAAGAAAATCGACTATAACAAAAAATTAAGCAAACCACGATCAACCACGCGACCTTATAGCAAGCCAAAATTCTATCAAATAGAGAATCCGATCGTAAAATAGATGCAGTTTGTGCAAGAAATTTGCATGCCTTTTTCAACTTCTACGCAAAACTTGCATATTACTTGATGATTTGGTATATATAGAAGTAAGGGAAAATTTACATTAATAGCTAATTGTTTGCACATCGTATAGTTGGCCACTAGCTAAGAATTTCACACAATTTTCCATCATTGATGAAGTATGAACAGCTTGTAGGAGAACCTTCTTATACTTATACTTGATAACTTTCTATGCGACTACTGTCAGCTATCTATTAAATGTGTTGATGTCGGTGCTCAAATCGTAAAATATATTTTTGGTCAGCCTACTTCTGGATTGGAGATCCCCACACATTATTGCATATTTGAGAGCCAATTAAAGCAATTACATTAAAGTGGAGCGCATAAAAAACTCCTGGGAGAGATATAGCTCGAATATGCAATTCTACTCTTCAGGCGTTTTTTTACAAACTTTTTCAACGACTTGTTAAGTGAAGCCAAGTGCATCAGTGTTAAACATATTTTTGCAAACAAAAGAAAAGAACTCGTTTTCGTTAAAAATCAGCTACTAATGTCAGAACTGATTTTTTAAAAAATATTTTTATATAATTGGTTCAAAAATTTGAGAAATATGGATTTCAAAATTGACAAGCTTTTAAGGCGTTTAAGCTTATGAATTTCCCATATTTTGATCCTCTTACTTTAATCTTCAGAAAGTCTTCCTCACTATCAAAATAAACCTGTTTGATTTGTTGTCTTGCTAAATAAAATTCTGATGGTTTGTGCATTCAACGTTTCATTGATTCAAACTCTGGCGTTCCTTTCTATCGGAATAGTTTCAACGCTACCACTTTCTTTCTTTGCTGGCTAGCACGATCCTACTTTTCCGATTAAAATGACCTCAATGNTTTAGGATTCTTTTTAGTTGGTTAGCTCCATTTGCACAAGAAAAATTAATGAGGGTTTTCACAACCGATCAACTATGCTTAAAATATTTGATATTCGAAGTACTACCTACATTTTATATCAGTTTTTTTCGAAATATTCGGCATTCGATCCGTCTAATCGAAAAGACTTTGATAGTCGTATATTGCGGTACTGATTTCAAAGTTTCCCTCATTCGGCGAGTATATGCGCAACATGATGCAAATTTTCTGTTCAATCGGCTCCAAGTTCTTCACGCGCTTTTTTTATATATAGATTTCGATCGAGGAGTGCTCGGTGGCTTTTATTAGGTCCGTTTATACTCACACAAATACGCCATTCGGTTGAAATAGCGGCTAGCCGACGAAACCGCCGATTGGCAAATTCTCACTTGCATACTAGGCTCGAAACTATTAGCAACTTCCAGCTAACAAGCTAATTTCTGTGTGCGTGCACATAGATTTAGCATTTAGTGCAACGTTTAATCTATCGCTTGCTGCTGTCCTTCCATATTCCATTATCCCTACGTCACTGTGCCATATTATCCTAACAGGCTATTGGCTGCTATCCTCACGTGTAAGCGGAGAGCGCCATCCCCAATGGGGAATAACACCAGACCGGAATACTCGTAAGGCAT